>CAMOHE010054014.1:0-21566 GCA_946598075.1 Artocarpus hirsutus
ACGAGGTTGGCGGTGGTTTCATGGATTTACAGGTTTTTATAAATCAAAATGGTTTTGAAAAATTATAGAGCATTTTGAATTAGGGTATACATTTTTTATGACAATTATGAAAATAATCTTTTCATCTTCCTCAATATATATACACATACACACACTATTTTGTAGTGTATTCTTACATATTACTTAGCAAAGAGCAGTGTGCACTCTAATTCTTATTCATGATATTTAAATCTATCTCTCTGTTTTTTCCCCATCAACCATTTCTCTCCTTTAATTTAATAGTTAACTATGAGCTCAAATCATAAAGGGCTTTCTAGGGCGAACTTGAGGCCTCTAAAATATCGCCTAACATGATTTGGAGACTTAACATACAAACATATATGTTTTTTTTTTTTTTTGAATTTTAACTTAATTTATACATAAATGTGGCACATATAAATTAGTAGTCTTAAAAATACTACCTAACCTAATTTATAGCCTACAGATTGATTAATTGTGCTTAGCTGTTTTAATTTCTTTTTGGAAAAATTCACATTTTATTACCGCATTTTTATCAAAATAATATATTTATAAAGATGATATTTGAAAATTTCTTTGAAATTTTAGAAAAATACATCCGTGTATACTTGAAACGTATTTTATTCCCTATTCTATTACGTTTATGTATTTCTAACAAAAAAAATTATGTATTGCTCCAAAATTTATTAAAAATAAAAAATATTTGTTATAGATTTCCGATACCAAAGGTCAATCTCCCTACCAAGGATGAAACTATTTATATCAACGGGAATATTGAGATGTTAGATTTATTAAAATGTTGTAAATAAAGTAGGTGTTTGTAAACATTAAAAAAGAATGACAAATATATACATTAAAAAATCGAAAATCTTAAGAGAAATGAATCCAAAAAGACATAGGGGAGCTTTCTGCAACAAATTCACTAGATAATTAATAGACATAGGACATATCTTATCTATATTTACCAATTCTTTTATTTTTTTTCATTTGATTCCTGTAGAATTAATGTTCTTTTTATTCTATGATATTAATAACTAAGACTATACATTTAAATCCAGCTTCCTTCTCCCTAAAAAAAACCACTTTTTTCTTTATTATTAATAAAGGTATGCCTTTCGAACATCAATGTTGTTTAACATCTGTCATGTTGCATCTTTTTTCCTATGTTACGTTGAATGGACCGTCTAATCCACAGCTAAAGCGCATATACTTTTTCAATCTCACCTAAAAAACTCAATTTTTTAACCCTTTTCCTTTCCTCATTTTCCTCAACTTATCTCTATCATATTTTTGAAGTCATTTATCCATTGCAGTATCAAGGAGTAAAACTTAAAAAAAAAAAAATCAAAATTTAGAAAATAATTTGTTAAGGAAGAATCCATGACCAAAGCTATACTATGCTCATATTTATGGGTTAGTAATGCAAATAATCCAACTTTATTTTAGGAAAAAAAATATTAGAAAGGATGGCACATGCAAAATTGCCAAGGTCCTATTTGACACACAAGGCTGGATAAAATTCCGAAAATTGGGTTGGATAGGATTCCTATCCTATGTTTGGTGAACTCTTGAATTAGAAGTCCGAAAAGGCAAAAAATAAAAAATAAAAATCAATAACCGAAGATATATGAATTAATGATTGTTCTGTATATTAATAATAATGCTTATTAACCCTTCAAAAAAATAATGCTTATTAAGAAAATTAAAACATTAGAACTTAATTTAAATTGAGAAAAATTTAACTATCATTATATTACTAACAAAATATATAAACATTTTCTCAAATGTGTATATATAAACATACCTTTTAAAAATAAAAGTCATCATTCTTTGAAAATAAAAGGCCATTTTTTACATAATTTCAAAAAAGAAAAGAAAAGAAAAGAAAAGCCATTAACATCCTCGTTCTCATATGTCATTAGACACGAATGACTAGCTACGACAATGGACACAAGGAGAGAGGTCAGCTCTTGTGACAACGGCGACGAAGGACATCGATGGTCACTGGAGTAGGCAGGTGGTATTAAATGGGCACAGTTTTTAAAATTTAGATTTGAACCTTGTTTTGTGACAAAATTTTATTCGTGACCTTATTTGAAAGAAAATTACAATCGTGCCCCCACATAATAATTGAAATATAGTGTTATAACCCATAAAATAACTGAAAAATGCTCTTGTGCCCTCACAAAATAATTAAAGGTTATTGTTTTATCCCTATTTTACAATAAAATTTATAATTATACCTTACTCAATCATTAAAATATATAGTTATATATTTTTATTTAATAAAATATTATTTGTCATTTTTACATAGTGCTTCCGCTGAGAAAAAGTTCTGGTTCTACTATTGTCGATGGTGGAGATGCAACAAAAAGGAGCGATGTGAGGATGGGATCGTTGCTGTGGGCGGGCGATGGAAGTTGCACTAATGGCAATCGACAAAGAAGTAGGACCAACAGAGATTCGGGGTTGATGGTATTGAGTGGCGGCAACAACCTCGCCGGGGGAGGCGCTTGGCAGATCTTGGTGCAGAGAGGGGTGACAGATCTTTAGGCGGCGATGGGTGCACTTTCGAGACGGCAATAAGGGCGAAGGGCTATGGCAATGGGGCAGAGTTGGCTTCTATTACAGTGATGGGGGCGAAGGGTTGAGAGCTTCAACGTGGGAAGGCAATTAACAATACACAACTTGTAATTTTGTAATCCAAGGATGGATTGATAATGGTTTTTGGTGGATAAATTATCCCAATTTGTGGATAAAATTTTGGTCAACAAGTTACTTAATCGGTCAATATTTTGCACTAAACATTGGAATAAGATAATTTATCCAAATCCTAGTTCCAATCAGGTGTGTGAAATGCAGCAGAATAAAGATAGTCATAGAAACGATGTCGTTCGCAATCTCAATCAGCTTGTTTCGGGAGGTGACTCAAGTAAAACGACGTCACTGCATTAAGTCGGGGCATGGACGTCTTTTGGCCTGTCAAATGCGGTCGCAGATGAATCAGAAACAACAGAAAAGAAAAGAAAGAGATAAAAAAAATCTACTCATTATCAGACACAATGTACAAACTCCAAGAGAAAACGTCGCCTCCTCTTCGAGCAAGGAAGCCGCCGGAAAGCCCCCGTCCATCTTGCCAGAGAATGCTGCTTTCTGTTCTCGGTTTTGTCATCGGTTCCATGTGCGCAGCAGTGTTTTTCGCTTCGATGATGAAGTTGATGGGCTTCGTCAACTCTTGGTAATCAGCCTATATCTTCCACGCCTATTCGTGGAAACTCCTCTGCTTCTCCGCCTTTCTTCCTTTCCTTCCTTTTGGGGTTCTTTTTCCGGTCGTTTGGAAACCTCTAATGGCCTTCAAAGGTGATTGCTTGATATACATTCCTAATTTTTACTTCTTTTCTTTTCTTGTAGTAGTTTCTTGGGCTCCCAGAATTGCTTGGTATACTTTCTCTCAGTTTCAATTTATTTTGTTTCTTCGATTTATCCTGTTTTACGTTTCTTTTTGGGCAACAATGTTTTATATTGATCAGTTAATAATGAAAACATTGAAACAGAAATGAAAAGCGATATCTGAAACGTTTTGACTATTGAAAGAACTATACAGTTCATGAGAGGAATGTGTGTATATATGTCATATATTTGATTATCCCACAAAACCAACTTGTGTTTTTGTTTTTTTTTTTCCCTCCTATAAGTAAAAGATTGAATCTTGTCGTCTAACCAACATCTTTTTTATATGTTCTGTTATTGTAACGCCCTTAAGTGGGGGTTAACAGTTTTTATTAAATAAAATAAAGATTAAAAAATAAATACAAATCGTTAAAGTAATTTGCCCAAGACTTAATAAAAACTCTTAAATTAAAATAAAGACATAAACAAATAAATAAACCACAGTTTAATGTAGCACCTTAAATTTTAATAATATACAACTGTCATCATCATCATTTCAACCCTCAACAAATCTTAATACAATCACAGAAAATAACAATCGATGTTTACATTATCATGGAGATCATTCGTTGCATTCAAAGTAATCCCAACGTAATATAGCTACATAGCTTCTCCAACTATTTTTCTTGTAGCCACCTCACACTTAGTGAGTCCTGAAAAGATAAACATATCAGGGAATGAGCGACAATATGCTCAGTAGGAAAAACCATTACTCACCTTAAGGTTTTATTCTTACCACATTAAACCTGCATGGTTAGTTAGTTTTCATCATATACCAAATTATGAGATTTATTATGATCATATTCCGTGGATACCATAGTTAATCATTACCAAGTTTCATACATATACATATATACAATATTCACATTCATCATTATTCCTAGGTATCCACATTACATAGAATATTACTCAACTTATCGAAACCCAAATGGGCGTGCTTGGCCACCCTCCAAACATTCCGAGGGTATTCCGGTGAGGGGACATCAAGCCCCGAGTCCTCACCAAGTCGATTCCTGTACAGTGCGTTCTGGGACTTTCGACCCAAGAAAGCGTCATCACCTTCCCCCTATTTTACCTTTTAGGGTATTCGTGCCCAAGGACGTAACCGCCGCCCTCTTCACGTTTCACCATTTTCTCAATATTTAATCATCATTGAAAGAGTCAATCTTCCTAACCATGCTTCTCAATTTATAACAACATATGTTAATTCATTATGTTCCTCGCTAATCAATACAAGGCGAGTTCATGTCATAGTTTCATACGTGATTCTCATATAATAGCAGTTCAACATAGATACATATATCTTGTGGTAAAACAATCAATTTAAATTCCATAAAAACCTCACAAAAGATGAGTAATCGAATCCCTACCTTTCAAGCTTCTCAACAATCCTTTAATCTCCGAATTCAATTAACGTAAGCTCCACACACCCTTGATCCTAAGGTGTGCATAAGGACAATTAAAACTAAAGCACAACATGTATCCACATCCATAAATGAATCTATATATTTAGTCTCTAATAAGATTCATAAATCACTTAGGATAGTCTTAGAAAGGTTGCAAGACAATCATGGATTAGAAGGTGAACAAAGTTGGGTTCACTATCTACAATTAGCACATGGGTTATTGGGTGGTTTACTTAAGGTAGACGGGTGGTATACTGCCACTGGTAGGTTTACTAGTTTCCAACCTGAGAATTGAAAAATTCATAGAAAGCAAAATATAACTCCGATTTAGGCTCATGATAGCTCGTTGGAAAGCTTAGGATGTCTACTTTCAAAATATGTAAACCAATTTACAAAATTCATTTTTATCTAATCCCAAAATTTCAAGAAAGGCTACTGCCCATAGAGATAATACAAGGTTTATGGAAGGTTAAGTTTCTCTTTAACCCAAATCATATTATTCTTGTTCAACATCTCAAAATCATTCTAAAATATACAGCATGCATTATATAATCATAATAAACATATTCACATGAGTTCAAAATCATCATCAAACCAAAATAAAGGTTGGTTGTCGGTTTCAACTTAGGACTCAAGTTTTTGTTCATAAATGCTCAAATATGTATGCTAACATACTTAGAAATTTGCATGAACTTGGAACACGAAAATCATGCATTAGACATGGAGAAAACACATACTAAAACCAAGTTTGAATTTAAGAAAACCTACTTCAAACCTCCTTTGAAAAACACCAAAGTTTGGGTTAAAAATCAAGCTTGTATTGACTTCAAAACGGCTTCAAACATGGCTGGAAACTATAATTGTCATGGTTGCAAAGAGAGCTTTATGTCTTGTGTCTTTAGTTGGAAATTGAAGTGAGAAATAAGAGAATGAGAAACTAGAGAAGAGAGTGGTGATGGTTGAATATATAGGCATCAAATTAATTGAGGAGCGGGATAGAATTAAATGAGCATTAAAAGAAAATGTTATCATATCTCCCACGGAGACTTTTAGCAAATAATGTCAACATAATTGAGGGGACAAATGGGGTATGTTGTAGAAGAAGATGAAGGAAGCATTAAAAAGGTGGTTAAGAAAACATATCTATGTCTTTTGGTAGTTGAGGTGAATTAATTCTATGTCTCCAAATGATAAGGATACTATTTAATTGAGCATTAATGTAGTGGGACAAGGCTGATATAAGTGAGTGATAGGTAGATTTAAAATATTTACTACGGTGACTTAGTAAAAATACTAAAGTGATATTTTATTCATATGTTTTTTTACAAAAATCATACTTGTTAAAATAACGGGTGTTTCAGGTATATATATAGAGTAATTTGGACGTGTAAGCTTGGTAAGATTTTCATCCATGGCGGTCTCTGGGGTTGCTGCTTCTAGTGGTCCCTTCATGTCCTTCTAGTTGGATTCCTTGTGCTTGGTTTTCGACTCCGGTTGGTCGCCTTGAGCCAAATGCTTAGACGCCTCTCATGTCCGTCTCTGCGACAGCATGCGGTAAACTACTCTGCCGTGGTTTTGGCAACTCGGGCAATATATACGTTTGTGGATTATAATTGGTTAATTTACTTCCATTGGCTTTTTCAATTTGAAGGAGCGGAGTCCAAGCCAAGATTTTCTGTTGGGATATCGATATGGTCCAATTTTAGGAGGATGCCACTCATCTTTACAGAATGCTAATTTGTTAGCAATAACTTAACAACGTTTCTGGTTTTATTTTTTATTTTTATTTTTTTAATAGGATGTTCTTTCTGATCTTTGAACATAGTTTGCGGCTTTACGGTCACATTTTGGAGGATGTTTCTTATCTTTAGAATGTTTGTCATATTTTAGAGGATGTTTCCATTCTTTTTAATGTTTGCAATATGGCTCTATGGTCCTATTTTAGCAGAGCCTAAACAATGTAATTTTGAATGTTTTCTTGTTTTAGAGACTGTTTCTTATTTTTTGAATGTTTGCAATAGCAATATAGACTATGACTATATTCTAGAGAGATTTTATGATTTTTTTTGAATGGTTGTTTTACTTTTGAGGACGTGTTTGCATTTTTTTTTTTTTTTGCCCCATGAAAACTAATGTTTTGTTTAGGTCATTTTAAGTTTTGGCTCTTAAATTATACAATTTGTTCTATTTTGGCCTTTTTATTACTATTTATGTTGTCTCATTTTAGCTATTTTATTACTAAATCCCTTAAATATTGACAGAATTAAACCAATAATTTCACTTTTGTCCCCTAAAGCAGACAATATGTCTTATTTTTGCCTTTAAACTTTAAAGACGTATATTAAATCATGTCCTTAAATTATGAAACTTGTCTCATTATAGCTCTTTTGTTATAGAATCTATCATATATTGACGAATCGAGACAAATAACCATTTGATCTTTTTTACTATGACCAAATGTTTAGCAAATGATTTATTTTCTTTTTTCTTTTTTTTTTTTTTTGCTCGTAAAGTGATTAGTTGGTTTAGCATCTTGATAAAACTTTCTTTTTTTCTTTGACTCATCTTTGTAAAATAAAACGATTTCAAATTAATTTTTACCTTCCTAGAGTATTGTTCCATTTTACTGGTGGGTTTTGCGTCTCACTTAATCGTATTTAGTATTGATTTTGACAAATATTTATGATTAGGATTTAATCGTTACACTTAATTAAGTTTAAGAACTCAAGTTTAAAAATCATATTGCAAAAAGTAATTGAAAAGTTAGGAGTCAAATGCATCAAAACCTAATTTTTATTATAAAATAAATTATGTTGGGGTCTTACTAATGGCCTTAGTGACCTTTTGGAAGATTTTTTCTGACCATTTTGGTTTTCTAGTTGAGCATCTTTCTCATCATCTGCTAGATGGTTCGACAGTTAACAAGGCTGGCATTCACTTAGTCTCTGTTCGAGTAGTTTGCTCGATATCCTCTTCCTGCTCCCTGGGTGTTTGGGGGTTTGGCCTACTTGTGCCCCGCTAAGCATTTGTTGCTGTTGCTGTCGTTGTTGGTGCTGGTGTCGCTATAGTTGCAGTCATTGGTGTTGGTACTAGAGTCGTGTATAGAGGTCGCATCCTCCCAATGGGGCTATATGAAGGCTGCTGTCTGGTAGGAGTAATGTCTGGAATTGCCATTGTGTTGTTGTTGTGGTTGGAAGTGTTGAGTACCTATAGTATGGGTAATAATATGAGTAGGCTGTCAATTGTGAATTTTGGTAACTGATTTGTCACCTGAGAGATGTGTTCTCACTATTGAGTTGCTCTAATCATCTTTCATGTTCCTAGGAACGTGCTATCTGCTCATGAAGCATCTTCTTCAATGCTTCCACCTCAGCAACGAGGACCTCCATCTATTGACTTTCTTGACGCATGGTTTGAGTTGCTTTGTTCTAAGTGTTGGGCATGTTTTGGTTGTCTGTGTTGTTTGCTATTTCTGGTGGTAAAGCTTGAAAATCCACGAGTTGGCGATTTGAAGGCTCCATGGTGGGCGTCAAACTATAGACGTTGGATCTACAATTAAATTCAAACGAGTTAGTTTAATATGAGATTTCAATTTTTAATGGATTTGGGCCCTCAAATCACCGTTTAGGATTTGTTCAATTTCAATTAATAACATTAGATCAATGAGATAAATAAGAACAAATCAAAAGAGGAAAAAATCAAACAAAACTGAAAAAAAGTAAATGATACTACATGTCGAATTTATAGGGGTTCCCTCTGTAACTAGGCTACTTTTACTATGCTTCATTACGATGAAAGAATGAAATAACAATTACAGAATGTTTCTCAGAAATAAAATGATTGAAATATAGATGGGAATGTATTTTGATAGAGTGATTATACAGTTCTTTTTCGTGTGTCCCTTAGAGAGGCCTTAGAGAGGTCTCTAATTCCTTTATATAGAGGATAAGCCAAGATCATGATCTCAATATAGCGGAAGAAGTGGTGCAGCATTGCATACAATAATAGGACACTTGTCAATCTGTGATAGGACGTAAACATCGGGCTTCTGCCCACGTCTCATTTTCATGGCTAAGCAAGTTTTTCCTTCTATAACTGCAAAGATATGTAGATTGATCCAATCGAAACACTTGGTAAACCTGTAATGATGAGGTCATTTAGATTTAAAAGATAAAATGGATAATTGCAATCGAGTAATATCTTCCAATCAAATGGATTGAAGACCCAATTCGACAGAAGGCTCAGCAAATATCGCATCTTTTGTTGATTTGTGATGATTAAATATCTTTGTTAGACTCGATTCGCTCGAGCCATAATCTAATCTCCTTGTTTCGGGCCTTTGATTCAACGACTTAGACCTGACCAAATCATACTCCAACAATTCTAATTCTTTAACAAAGTAAAAACCATAATAAGGATTTAATTCCCCATGTAACTTAATTCCTTAATAAACACTTTAATAGAATTTTGGAACTTAATCTTGTGTAACTCAATTTCTTTTCTCTTAAAATTTATTGCCTATACATTATTAGTTAATACGCCCAGTAAAAGACGATGAAAATTGTTATACGCCACTAGATCTATATGTCATATATGTGATATAACTCATATTTAACTGCTTCAAAGTTTCAAGTATTTTTCCAATGTGTTTAATTAACAAGAAGCAAAGGAAAAGAAACAATTCATTCTAAATCATTCTGTAGTTGGAAATTAACTTTTCAAGCTCACAAGGCCAAAACTTCAGTGTTAAAATCTGTCGCAGTGGCCAAAGGAAAAGAGACTTGCATGAACTATAGGTGTCACATTTAGTCACAAAATGCTTGGTTTACGTGAAGCCTGTCTTATATGTCGTACTTTGCATCTCACATACGTTACATGATAGAGTAGCTTCATATTACATGATATGATACTCTAATGTATAGATTTTTTTTTTTCCTTTTTGTTTAGGGTACGTAAAGTTGTAATTCTAACCACACAGTTTTAATCATAAACAGTATAAAGCTGTTAAATGTTACTATGTGAAATAAAAATTTACAACAGTATAAAGCTTTCACATGCCAGTTTCAGTCTCTCAAGAACTATCATTACACTATGAATCTCTACTTCCCTTTTGCCCAGCGGATTTCTATTTCTTTTTCCAAAGTTATCCGAGGCTGGTGGAGTCGCTATCTAGTGGGGTTCGTCTATCAGAAACTTGAGCCTCAAGAAATACTACTTCGTGAAGATTGCTTTTCCACCAGCATTTGGCACCAGAAGAACCCCATGATGAGTCTTGGGGATCGCTCTAACACCAAGCTTTCACTTTTCTTGAGCTCAAAGATAAAAGAGAAAGATCATGCTAGAGAAAACTAGTCCCTTATTTCCTCTAGCGATGCTAGAGAATTTTCTTGAACTCAAAGATAAAAGAGAAAAATCATGCTAGAGAAAACTAGTCCCTTATTTCCTCTAACGATGCTAGAGAATTTGCAGAGACTATTTAGAGGAGCTTTTCACGATAGGGTGTCTTTACCGGTCATTTCTAAGCGTTGAAACTGAAAGTAATGTCTCGTTGAACCTACTAAAGAATGAGACGCATTCTCTGGAACAACTTCTTAAGAGAATTCTTTGATTCGTCCTTTTGTTAATGCTATTTCAAATGGAGTTCACTTCAACATTGAAAGCGGGGCAAACCAACTTCAGTAGAAATGGATAAGATCCAAAGGCTAGACGGTCTTTTCTTTTCTTCTGGGGAAGATTTTCACTCTGATTTCAGAGGCTTTATTTTTGAAAGAAGCGACAGATTTCTATAAACAGTATGGTATAAGAGGCAAACATAAAATTAGGAGCCCTGAAAGTTGTTGTTCTCATCAAGAGTACATATTCGAAAATCAAAAGACAAACATTCAACAAAGAAGTATGCCACTTTTAAGACATTTTAGCTTGTGTTATATAATCTTTCTATATAGCAAAAGCTGTGATTAATGTTGAAAAAGAGGAGAGCTGAGACAAATGAGAGGCCTTTTTTAGTCATGTTTTAAAGCTAAAACCAGACCATCTCTTTGCTCCCTCCTTTTTCCGTCTGAAAGAGTTGAAACCAAGAAGATTTTCGAGCGATTTTCCCTTCTTGTTCCGAGCCCTTCCCACCCACCTCTCTCAAAAGCTGAGTTAGCCTTTTCTTTTCGTCATCAACATCGGGATTCGCCGTTCTGAGTTTTTCTTACCTCACCTTCAGGATGTACTCCAAAATCTCAATTGCATCTTCTACCCAGTATCAGATTCTATATTTAGCAAAGCATACTAACCTTTTTAAGCCTAGAATACAGACCACAAAACTCAATCATCCATGACATAATTGGGCAAAGATGATATTTCAACAGACGATGAACACAAAACATGATACATCTTTGGAAACATCCGACACCAAAAACTTGAATCAACATTAAGGATTACCTTCCTGTGGCGTCGTAAGTTCCAGCTAGATTGCTGCATACTCCAAGAGTATCCAAGTGACAAGGACCACACTCCTGCTCTAGTATCTGTCTTGCTTCTTCAAACAGTCCAGTGGCCTCCTTTATTTTGTAGAGATGCACACAAGCTAATCCCATTTGGTTGAGCAGGATTCCAAAGAACGCTGATTTCCTCTCCCCGCTTGCACGAAGCTTAGCTACGGCACTCTCAAATACGTTCCGAGCCTCTAAAAACCTTCCAACCATGTAGAACATCACACCCATCTGTGCTTCTAATCCTGCAATTGTGCCACGGTGTGCAGGGCTATCCTCCAACAACTTTATCACCTTCTTCAAGAGCTTCAGTGCCTCCTCAGGCTCACCGATAGCTTCATAAATGGCTGAGATTTCAGTCATTCCATTGGTGATTTCCTCCTATGTGACTCCAGCCAAAGGTTTGCTATATATCTGCAAGGCGCTCTCGCAGTATGACTTGGACTCTCGCAATTTGCCCATTCTGTAATATAAGTCAGCAAGGCGAACAAAGATTGACACCACAGAAGGGTGATTTTCTCCCCTTGTGGATTTGTAGACCGTGAGTGCTTTCTGGTAAGCAAAAATGACCTCATCAAAGCGACAGAGAGACAAGTAAATATTGCCTATACTAACATCAATAGTTGCAACCTCGTTATCTTGTCCGTTGGCAATCATTACCATGCTAGCAAGAACAAGGAACTCAAGGGCAGTTTCGTGGTCTCCCTTTGCCTCGTAGATGAGAGCCATAAGTCGGCGATCAGCAGCTTCTTCAGGTGAAGCCGGTGCGCTGTGCTTCCTATGAATTTCAAGCGTCTTCTTACAGAACTTCTCTGCCTCGTCAAATTGCATTGCTTGCATATGGGCTTCAGCAAGGTACCTTCCATTTCAAAAGCCATTTCTATAGGTTTGTCTCTCAGTTTACACTAACCAAAAAAAAGACAATATACAGCTATCATCAAACGACAATACATGAAAATTTTATACATACGACCAGCCCCTAAATTGCAGCTCCCATTCAAAAAAAGCATAAATCTTTGAACAGAATGAGCCCACTTGCTATTCTTATTTAATTTAAAGGAATCAAAGGCTAGTTTAATTATAAATCATTGGCAGCATTTTTACAACACTACAAGTCCTAGGATGTCTAGAAAAGAATCAAATATGACAAAAACACCAATGTGACATCCGGGATACTAAGATGCAACGTTACAAAAACCGAATATTTAAACAACAATTTTATCCAATCAGATCTCACTACTATCAAGAGGACAAGCTACCACCATCATTAATTACATATTCACCCCGAGTCTCAACTCACCAACCAAATCTTCAAAACCAAATTGTGCTGGAAATATAAGGACCCACTAGCTCAATACAGCACGTAAAAGCCTAAATACACTCATTAACGTACACCCACCTACTCTAATATCAAATTCAAAGCCCGGCGCAAGTTAGCATTATACAGCAGCAACAGCTAAAATGAACCGACACCCAAAAAAAATCACTCCATGTGCTCACCTGTAAGTCTTGGCAACTCTGGGACCGACTCACCAAGAGCTTCAATCTGGACCTTAAGACCCGACCAGTAACACGAAATGGACTCCTCGAGCCGACCCATCATCGAATACGTGTTCCCGAGCTGCATGTCTCCAGTGAACCTCGCCAGTGCGTGACGGTCCGACTCGGACTCCGACCCAGTAGTTACTTGCATTCCTTTTGAGAAATATTATTACGAAATGTTTATGAAAAACATTTATGGAGGATGTTTTATGAGAAGTATTTCAAGAAAGATATTTTATAAGGAAGGTTTAAAGAAGAAAGTTTTAAAGTTTTATAAATAAAAAGTTTTATAAATAATGTTTTAATATTTTATGAGATATGTTTAAACTTATCAAGTGAAGGCTGATAATAAGATTGTAAAATTGTACATTTTTTAAGATTAAAATTATTTTTTTATATTTTTATTTCTCATTAAATTCTTTAATTAATAGTATTTTGTGTTAATTAATATTTTTGTGTCTTAGTATGAAAATATATTTGACCATAAGTCTTTAATATATTTTTATATTTAATAATATTTACGGTAATTCTTAGAATTATTTTCGTATTTAAAATATTAGCTTAGTTTAAAATTAATTTAAACCGTAAAAATAATGAGTTGCAATTTCATTTTAAGTCATAATGTACTTTGTTATGTGTTTTAAGTTTGTAATATGTTTAATGATATTTTTAGCAATTTCTAAATATATTTTTAATTCTTAAAAATCATATTTGTGTCAAATTGAATAAGCTCGAAATTTTAAAAGTTTGTAATTATTTTTTTGTGTTTTAGTGTAAAATAAATATTTTAAAATTATTGTAAATATTATGTTTATAAAATAATTAATTTTATTTTAATTTTCTATCTCTAGATTTAAAATCAAGCGAAAAATGGAGTAAAACAGCACCAAAACGGATAAAATCAAACAACAAATGCTTTAAAAATTATAAAAGAAATTCAAAACTAAATTAAGAGGACACATGGCACCATATCCGCCCTTGGATCGCGCCAATAGAGGCTCCATAGCCGTTGGATTCAACGACACGTGCCTTTCTCTGATGCAACTGCTAGACAAGCCGGGCCTACCCACGTGGGAGAATCTGACACAATGTTAGATCCAGTACGGTCTATCCCATGTGCACTCGCTTTCTCGGCCTTCAGATCTACTTACTTTGATCGATCCAATGGTCACAGATCTTAGCTCCACTTAGCCCACCTGGTCCCATATTTTCCCGTGTTCCATGGTCGTTGGATAGCACGATTGAAGGCCCAAATCGCACCCTTTTGAAGCCTGCAGTTGCCGTAAAGTAGCTGATTTGAGGCCAAATTCACATACCAAAGGAGGGAATCTCGCTCGAAGAAAAGAAAGAAAAAATATTAAAAAAAATACAACTTGAAACATAAAAATCAAAATAAATGATAAGAAAAATTAAAAAAATGTCAAATAATAAAATTAAACTCTATAAATACCGAGGCCAAAGGCCTCGACTGTGTATTCCTCCCCCCTTCACCTTCCGTCTTTGTTTAGCTACTAAGCTTTTGCTTAGCAGTATACTTTTTTAAGAGGAGATGCTACTAGAGCACTCCTCCAACCTCACTAAAAATAATAAAATAATGTCTAAATTAATGTAGAGAGTCTGGTGAGGCAAAGAGATAATCTTATATGTATAGTACTTTGGTATAGTTTTTAACTTTATATATATGTCGTAATGTTTATATTTTTATGGAATAAATTATATTTTCTATGTTTTTAATAATTATTATTAATGTTGTTATGTTGTCTATTTTTACATAAATTTAGTCATACTTTCTTTATATAATTTCATTATACTGCATAATTAATATTAACAATAATAAAATAATGCTTAATTTTATAGAATATTGAAACACCCGTTATTTTAACGGGTATGATTTTGTAAAAATCATATGAATAAAATATTACTTTAGCATTTTTTTACTAAGTCTCCGCAGTAAATATTTTAAATCCACCTATCACTCATTTCTATCAACCTTGTCCCGCTGCATTAATGCTTAATTAAGTAGCCTCAATTACTTACAGGTATAGAATTAATTCACTTCAACTACCAAGAGACATTGATATATTTTCTCAACCACCTTTTTAATGCTTCCTTCATCTTCTTCTACAACTTGCCCTATTTGTCTCCTCAATTATGTTGACATTATTTGCTAAAAGTCTCCATTGGAGATATGATAATATTTTCTTTTAATGCTCATTTAATTTTCTCCCGCTCCTCAATTATCTTGATGCCTATTTATTCAACCATCACCACTCTTTTCTCTAGTTTCTCATTCTTTCCTTTCTCACTTCAATTTTCAACTAAAGACACAAAGCATAAAGCTCTCTTTACAACCACGACAACTATAATTTTCAGCCACATTTAAAGCCGTTTTGGAGTCAATTCAAGCTTGATTCTTAACCCAAACTTTGGTGTTTTTCAAATGAGTTTTGAGGTAGGTTTTCTTTAATTCAAACTTGGTTTTTAGTATGTGTTTTTCACTATCTTTAATGTATAATTTTTGTGTTCAAAGCTCATGCAAACTTCTAATCATGTTAATATGCATATTTTAGCATGTTTTCATCATTATTTGCGAGAAAAGGTAGTAATATAGTTTGATAATGATTTTGGTATAAAACTCATGAGAATATGTTTATTATGATTATATAATGCATGCTGCCTATTTTGGAATGGTTTTGAGATTTTGAATAAGAATAATATGCTTTGGGTTAAAGAAAAACTTAATATTCCATAAACCTTGTATTATCTTTATGGGCAGTAGCTCTTTCTAGAAATTCTGGGTTTAGATGAAAATGAATTTTGTAAATTGGTTCATATATTTTAAAAGTAGGCATCTTAAGCTTTCCAATGAGCTATCATGAGCCTAAATCGGAGTTATATTTTATTTTCTACGAATTTTTTAATTCTCAGATTGGAAACTAGTAAACCTACTAGTGGCATATACCACCCGTCTACCTTAAGTAAACCATCGTAAGTGATTTATAAATCTTATTAGAGACTGAAATATATAGATTTATACTTAATTCATTTATGGATGTGGTTCCATGTTGTGCTTTAGTTTTAATTGTCCTTATGCATACCTTAGGATCAAGGGTGTGTGGAGCTTACGTTAACTAAATTCAGAGATTAAAAGATTGTTGAAAAGTTTGGAAGATAGGGATTCTATTACTCATCTTTTGTGAGGTTTTTATGGAATTTAAATTGATTGTTTTGCCACAAGATATATGTATCTATGTTGAACTGCTATTATCTGAGAATCACATATGGAACTATGACATAAATTCGCCTTGTATTGATTAGTGAGGAACATAATGAATTAACATATGTTGTTATAAGTTGAGAAGCATGGTTAGGAAGATTGACTCTTTAAACGATGATTAAATATTGAGGAAATGGTGAAACGTGAAGAGGGCGACGATTACGTCCTTGGGTACGAATACCCTAAAAGGTAAAATAGGGGAAAGGTGATGACGCTTTCTTGGGTCGAAAGTCCCAAAATGCACTGTACAGGAATCGACTTGGTGAGAACTCGGGGCTTGATGTCCCCTCACCGGAATACCCTCGGAATGTTTGGAGGGTGGCCAAGCTCGCCCATTTGGGTTTCGATAAGTGAAGTGTTACTTTATTTAATGTGGATACCTAAGAATAATGATGAATTATAATATTTATATGTATGTATAAGTGTGAAACCTGGTAATGGTTAACTATGGTATCCACAAGATATGATCATAATAAACCTCATAATCTGGTATATGATGTAAATTAATTAACCATGTAGTTTTAATGTGGTAATGAATAAACCTTAAGGTGAGTAATGAATTTTCCTACTGGGCATGTTGATGCTCATCCCTATCATATTTACATCTCTCGGGTGGAACTCAGTGCAACTTATTTGACGAGGAATAAGCAACAACACTATTGATTTCGTGTTGGAAGATCTTTGTTAATCTGTAACTCGTCTAGATTATGTAATACTCGTATTTACTTTGTGATGGCTGTGTTAAGTTATTTAGAAATTGTACTATGGTGATGATGACTGTATTCTAAATATTTGATGCTACACTAAAAACTGTAGTTTGTATTTTAAATTTTATTTTTGTTTAAAGACCCATGAGCATTGTTTAATGGATTTAAATAATATTGAATCTAAGTTTATTTTTTATTATTATTATTCAATACTGCTAACCCCCATATAGGGGCGTTACAAATATCTTTTACTGTAGTATAATTTATTATATTGTCGATTTTAGATATTTCATAAGACAAGATTTTGTGAAAATTAACACAAAAGTTCATTCTATTAAAATATATTAATTTTGATTTGTTATTAACTTTTCTAATTTCAATTTGTTATTAACTTTTCTATCATAAAATTATATTACTTATAATTGTAATGACTATAATTACAATTTTCATAGTTGGTGCACTAAATCAGTAGTGAAAAGTGGTTATTTTGCTACTTTTTATAGGAAAATCCTTACTACATTATAGCTTGTTATATTGTCACTTTAGATTGACTTATAGAAATATTAAATATGTTTGCCATTAGTGAAAAAAAATATAATAAATCAAATACTTTAGATAATTAATATTTGGAGTTAAAATCCACATCAATTATGAAATATGCAAGAGATTCTCAAAGCTTTGTCATTTTAATTTTATATTATAAAATCTTGTTTGAATTTGTTGAAAATATTATTTTCTTTTAATTTTAATTTGTAAAACCCTTGCCATTTTAAATCATAAATTTGTCAATATCTCAAATTCCCACCTCCTTAAGGATGTGAACGCCCTTACTATGTTGCAATTGACCGCATTTAAAGAAACATTTTTGGTGATATAATAGCTTATTACAAGTTCCTTATGTTGTAGATAATACTATAGGAGACCAGTATGAATGGTGATTGAGCGATGTTCCCATGAGACAGGCGAAGAATGAGTAATGGATACCCCTATAGTTGTTTTTTGCTGTTTTGAAAGAAGTTTTACACTATCTTGAAATGAGGATTTTAAAGTTTTAAGAAAGTAAATGTTTAAGAAATATTTTATAAGAAATGTTTTACGAAAATCATCTCATAAAATATGTTTTATGAAAAGTTTTGGATAACTACAAAGTTAGCTTGATACTTATGTTTCAATTTATGTTGCAACAAAAGTTGCAACAGATTTTAGTATTTTTTTAAAATTACTAAGTATTTTTCTGACCAGTAAGTAAAATTAAGATTAAGAAATTATATTTAAGCAAGCTAAGTATTGGCTTGAAAAGGTAGGTCGTTACAATTAGAGCTTGAAACTAAGGGTTCATTAGTCCCGCCATCCTTATAAACATTGTTTGAATAAGTGAAATTATTGGTTTTATAAATTAATTTAGAATTATAGAATTCTGCACTCAAAATAAATTAATTGTGAATTAATTTATAATTATTAAATAATATTATTAATTTAATTATAAATAATTATTAATTTTGGAGGACACATAGTAAGTACCACCCATTGTGTATGGCGTACACAGGTATAGGAAAGGGTTCTTGTGTATTCCAAAGTGTGTTCACTAAGTTTCCATATTTAGAATTTCTATTTTTAGATACATGTGATTTAATTCAAATTTAGAAAGTTAAATTTATAAACAACTCATATTGAGTAACAAGCAATATTCCTTTTTGCTTTGCCTAATGATTGGCGTCACAAGCACAAAGAGATTCTTTGTGTATGGCCACAACCATTATAAGAAAAAAGGAACTTGTGCCTTTTATTTTAATTAAATATTTGACATATAAAATTTAAATAAAGAAAGTTTTTAGAATTAATTGTGTCTCTCATTCTTTAGAAATAGAGGCATCTTCTATTATTCTAAACACAATTAAGAGTCCCTGTTAAACTGCTAAGATTTTGCTAGAGTGTCTAGGCCTGTAGAGAGAGAAAAAGAGAAGAAAAAGAAGAAGAGATTCATCCCAAGACATTTTTCTTATGCGCTAAAACTAGCGGGTGACTAAAGAGAGCGAGTGATCATTAAAACCCTCGAATCCTTTTACACCCATGCATACATTTATCCGGTGTCGATGATTATGTGAGAAAGACGGTAGTTTCATTTAGAAAATGGTGATTTTCGATATAAGCTTTCTCAACCTAATTGCTTCAATCGGTAAACACAAATTGTATATATTTATTAAGTGTTAATATAATACATAGGATATTTTATAAAGGTTTTATGAGAATTTTTATTATATACGTTCCGTGCCTTTATCACATGCCCGTATATTTTCACAAATACCATTTTAGACTTAAAAAAAAGAGTGCATAGATTCACGATTAACCTAAGTATAATGTTTATACTTTTTACTAATAAATGAATATTGCTAGAGATCAATTGCCTATGTAAACGGCTCGATGGCCATTTCAACATTACTCTTGTCTCGTCTAGGGAGTTTCGCTCCTTTTTTTTTCTTTTTTTCTTTTTTTTGCTTTTAACCGTTTCTTCCTTCTTTTTTTTTCCTTTTGCTTTCAAGTTTTTTCCTGCTAACATCTTTTCGTCCTTTTCTTTTATTTTTTCTATTTTTTCCTTTTCTTTTCCTCATTTTGCTTTTTTTTCCCCTACAGTCTCATTTTTTTCGTTTTGAAACATACTCTCAAAATATTTTCTTTTTTAATTTATCCCTATATAAAATAATATGTTTATATATCTTTCCTTAAATACTTTATTGAATCCGATATTTATGATTATTTTTGTAATTTTAATTGCCTCAGTGAAATATTTTTTCTTATAATGCATCATGTTTAAACATCATTTTCTTTCTAATAATTTTTTTTTTTAAATTCTCAACACAATAAGAGTAAACATTTCATATGCCTCCCCTCCCTTTTGAACAACCTCATTTGTTCTCTTTTGAAATACACCAGCATGATACTTCTTTATTTTAATTCACCCTCATTATGTAATTTGTTTTTTAGAGCTAAATAAAGGCCTAAGATAAACTTTTTGTTACACACACTGATTCAAACTTCTCAGTTCAAATTGTTTGTAGAATAAAGATCTCAGCAGCTAAAATGTAAAGCAAAATATAGTTGTAGTATAAAGCTTCACATGCTACAGTTTTAAACTCTTTATTCCACTTCAAACCTCTTTGTCAAATACCCTTATACATGCATAGTATGACAGTAAATATTAGTTTTAATTGTTATTATTTTTAAATTGTTTTAATTTAAAAAAGTAAGCAACGTCCATATTTAGTAATAAAACATGAATATCTACTCAAAATCACATCAAACAAAAGAAACATAAATCTTCCATATACACAGTGTGGCAATAAAGGTCATTTATTATTATTATTATTATTATTATTATTATTGTACTTCCTCATGTTCTGTTATTTTGTCCCAACAAAACAATTGCTCTTAAATGGATCCACATTTATTTACAATTTTATTTACTTTATACTTCTTTGAAATACTTTTTCCCTCTCATTTGTTCTTATATATTAAATATATCTTGGGTTTTTCTAATTGACCCACTATAACATACATGTCTATGCTTAATTCTTTTAGTTCTTTTATTTTTATTTTGCTAAAAGATCCTCTATATTGTAATATTTCTTAATGTAATTATTTTTAGTTTTTTTACGCATGTTGATATTGATTTATATTTCGTAAGATGTGTCTTTATTTTGTTTTTTCTGTGTCATTATCATGAAGTAATACTCATAAAGATGTTTGTATTAGTTGCGTACAAATTCGCATCTCGATAAAGTCTATTAATTAAATAAATTTAAACATAATGACATAGTAATCAATATTTTATACTAAAATAAAACCAACAAAATTACTCTCCATGTGCGATAGCATGTGGGATTCTACTAGTACTAACTCAATCTCAACCGACTCATGAATTGTCACTAATTCATTACCAAATGCAACCTATTGATATGACAATTTTTAAATACCTACCAATAAAACCATTATAACTCATAAGTTAGTATACAAGTTAGGATTATAGTCGATATCTTTGGTATTTTTCTTAACAACTAGATTTTTAAAGCTTATCATATGATTTTTTCAAAAAAAAAAAAAAGTTTATCATATGATACTATGATCCGTTTGGTTCAGAAATTTATACTTAAAAACGGTGAAAGGAAACTTTATGCCAAAATAGTTTGGACCCTGATTCAGAATTTGAACCAATGAGAGGGTAAGGAATTTAAAATTTATTTACTAATTAATTATGTTTTCACACTTTTTCTAACATAACAATGTCCCATCATTATTATCGTGTTTTCTCTATGAATGCATTATATGACATAAACTTGCCATCGTGGTTAAAAGTGGCGGTGGTAGGAACTAGGAAGCTTCTCTTTTAGTCAAGTGAATTTTGTGAGTGGTTCGCACGGAGCCAGTGGAGGACGAAGCCCCCATTGCCCTTTTTTCACGTCGAATATTATGTATAGGTCTATTTATATGCCAGTTTGCTTTATTCTAAATGTCCCCTACTCAACTATAGCTCTCAAATTTCTAAAGCCCTATTCCCAGATGAAAGAAAAAACTTACCCTTTTTTCTTTGCTCTATACAATACTCTTCTATTCCTTTTTTTTTCTCGTCTCATGTCTTATATTTAATATTAGAGACTTACAGACTAAAGCGAAAAAAAAAAAAAAAAAAAAA
>CAMOHE010054014.1:21586-41759 GCA_946598075.1 Artocarpus hirsutus
AAAAACTCTCCTCTTATACTTTATTAGTCAAGAGTGCAAAAAAAAAAAGGGCTAGTTTTGTTGTGTTTCTAAAAGGGATATAAATGATTGTTTTGAAAAAAAAAAAAAAAAGAACAAAATTTTTGGAGAATGGTAACTGTTGCTTACTCTCGATCTTTTGGCATTAAGTGAAAAGGTTGTTAGTTAAATACCCAATATTTATATTATTCATATATTTAATTTAGGAAAAAAAAACCTTCACATTTCTATCATTTTCAACACATGAAATCCTATCTAGGACTATTATACTGCATTAATAGGTATTAATTTTGATCAAATTTTTGTTTTAATTATTAGCCCCGGGCTAATAACTAAACTCCTTGGGCGGGACACTTAACAAAACTCTGGTAAATGTATGTTTATTTCATAAATATACACATATAAAACACGCTTTGCTAAAAATATATTGCAAGATAATCAATACCAAACAATATAATTTCTTCATTACAAATAATGTTTTGTTGCCAACCACCATATGTGACAGCATGGGAAAGAGTGAAAGATACAGAATCCCAATGATATCTCAGAAAAACATAAGACAAAAATCAGCCATACGCTCTATTTATTAAAAGCAGTATGGATTTGGCATGGTACCTTCAAGATATTTCCCATACCTAAAAGTGGGCATCTGTTATGATGTATGATTATGGCTCATTATGTAATAACAAATAGCAGTTTGGTGTGAAACCAATAAGACCTTTACTTGTTTTTCTTCTAAAAACAAATTCATGATATGTAAGTGTTTGGACCAAACTTTGCCCTAATTAAAGGCCCAACGATTCTGAAGATGACAAGTTTGGGATGACTGACACACGAATTAGTAGCCATAACAACACCCGCCTTGTAAAAAAAATCCTTTGAAAAATCTTTCTTTATCCGTTATAATCGCGTTAATCTTAAAACTGTAAATCCAACTAATATATGATATATTTTTCAGACTAAGTTTTACTGTTTTATTAATAACGAGATTATAACTGATCGGTTAAACATTATTTACATCACTAACGTCTATTTTTAGCATGTTTTCTCATGATGAGGTGTCAAGAAGTAATTGCTAGGGGTAAAGTCAACATTCAGCAGCTTGAAAAAAATTGTTGGAATACGGCACTCCCACTCACATTATAATATTCTAATGTACACGTATATAGAATTTATAAAGGCACAATTATATATGCAAATGGAAATAACCTTCCCCTTGGGCTAAAGTTCAAGTCACATTACAAAGTCACAAATATTGCAGCCTCCCTCCTAGCCAAATTCTCTCCTCCCAATTTCCATCTCCCAACCTTCCAACCATGGTGGAGATGGAGCAGGCCCGACCGCTTGCCCCAGCGGCCGACCGCCCGAGCAGCGATGACGAGGAGGCTGCCCTACACTTGAAGTCAATCCGTCACCGAAAATTCGCCAAATATTGTGGCTGCCTAACGGCGTTTATACTAGTCCCAATCATTGTGATCATAATCCTCATATTCACGGTGTTTAAGGTAAAGGAGCCCGTTATCAAACTGAACGGTATAACAATCTCAAAGTTTCAGTTAGGGAACAACAACAACATCCCCATTAACGCTGCAGCTGCGGCCAACATGTCGTTGACGGCTGACGTGTCCGTGAAGAACCCGAACGCGGCGTCTTTCAAGTACAGCAACACCACCACCACGTTGTACTACGACGCCGCGGTGATCGGCGAGGCCCGAGGCCCACCGGGGCAGGCCGAGGCCCGGAGGACCATTAGGTTGAATGTGACGGTGAACATCATGACGGACCAGATCATGAGCAGCCCAAGTTTTCTGGCGGATGTGGGGTCGGGCCTCTTTAACATGAGTAGCTATTCGAGGGTTCCTGGGAGGGTTAAGATTCTGAACGTCATCAAGAGACATGTCGTTTTGAAAATGAATTGCACCTTCACGGTAAATATTTCGAGCCAGTCAATTCAGGAACAGAAATGCAAGCGCAAGGTCAAGCTGTAGCCTATCACAGGGTATGTTTTGCTTATACAATTTACTTAGAATTATTAGAGCAGGATCTATATATATATATATATATATATATATATATATATGTATATGCAGGGGTTGAGCGGGAAAAATAAAAAGACGGAGAATCTTAGAGGAGATAAAATAAAATTTTAAGATAGGCTAAATATAATTTTAATAGAGATGAAACATTAATTTTATTATATTTTATATATAAATTTAAAAGGAAATAAAAGTTCAAGGGGTGGCCGGTAAGTGGCTTTTTTAATGTATATATATGTGTATATCTATATATATATGTGAGTAAAAATCCAGTTCTCCATTTGTATTATTTTCTTGTGTTGGGTTATTTGGTAATTTAATTTTCAGTATGTTATCACTTTCTGATTTCTCTTAATTTATATTTGTTGAAATATCACAGGAAAAGTCAGATGGAGAGACAGAATTGAGATGTAATAATTTATAAATTTTAAGGGGAAAGTATTTCGTACTATAGCAAAGTAAGTATTCATGTCGAGTGAGAGGAATGGATATTTTCTTCAAGAAGATTATTGAATGATTTCTCCTTTCTTCCTTCTGTAATTGAAAAGGTGTTTTGGTCGAAACGTAGCGTAATCAACTGTTTATTTCTTATTTTTTTACTATTGGATGCCATATGTATCCGATAGTGGGTACTATGCCTCGACTCTAGGCAATTATGATAATGCCCCATTATAAATAGAATACTTATTAACCACTGGTGGTGGTGAATTGACGCCAATAGATGATTTATGAGAGCTTTTTTTCTTACCGTTTAAAAATGGATTCTTCCCATTTTAATAAAGTTGTTATTATACCTTTTAGTAGGTCCATCGAATGACTTAAATTGTCATGAATTGGACTCTTTGAATGTAAATAGAGGAAAGTATGAGTTTGATTTTTTTATGCCCTAAGTGAAGACTCACCCATTTTTACCAATAAAAAATAAAATACATATTGATTAAAAAACTAGTGGCGTAGACTTTCCCTTGTTCTTCTCATCATCTCATGTCACGAGAACATCATAGACAATTTATTTGTTATTCCCTATGGAATCTTTTCCTCCATACGATGATTTGAGGAAATTTAAATTTATAATTTGATTCGTATTATATGAGATAGATAGCGCATGTGAACTTTGACCCCAGTAGTTTATTTATATCTTATATTTACACAATTTGACGGGCTTATAACATGAATGCTGTGAGCTATATATTTTATATAGAATTATATTACTCGTCAATGAGGATTTTTCTAGCTTACAGGATTCGAGAAGATTGTCCTGACCTTGCAAGACCCTGCATATCATGAGGATGCAAGGATTCCTCCTCCCGCAACCTAGAAAACTTGAAATGAATTGACAAGTGTATAAAATATGTGACCTGGAAAAGAGAAAAGTGTGAGGATTTTTCTTTTCTTTTTTTTGGGCGTAGTAGTAGAGACAATATTTTTGGAACTAGATATTAAAATATCAAATGCCCGAAAAAAGACATAAAATATCCGACGGTGTCGGATGAAAGGACCATCGCTCAACAGATAAAAGTTACTTTAGAAATAATAGGCTGATTTTCTCCAAGAGTTCACATCTACGGGAAGGTTTGGCACCTCGATGTCGGCTCTTCCCCACCTGGGACTATAGTATTTTCCAAGGGTTGGACAATTTGCCCATTAAAGCGGTGCCTGACCTGGGTTCAGAACGTCATGAGACAGTTTGGTCCATATTTGGTGTGGGTGTTAGAGCATTTAGAGGATCTTTCTCTAGTACGAGAGGACCAAGAAGGACGCACTTCTAGTGTACTAGTTATCATGCCCACGGCAAATGCTGCACAACTTTGGCAGTTTATTTGGCTCCTAAAATGGGGTAATCTACTTGGTTCCAATATCTCTTTAAGCTATTCTGAGAAACAACCAGTTACACTAATAAACGCAATGAAACACTCAAAGCCCGAAGGGAAAAATATGGTTCTTTGATAAATTTTATACAATCAATGAAAATCAAAGAATCCAAAAAACCCATAACACCAAGGCCACACAAAATACTGTAGACATAGGTCTAGTGAACTAAAAACACAACTTAACATTAACAAAATGGAATAAACAAATTAACAAATCGGAATAAAAACTATCGTTATTACAAACTAATTAAGACAGACCATAAAACAAAAAAAAAATCTCGAGCATCATTGTAAAAGTCCTGAGTGATCAGAAGACCGATGATAGGACCACTAAACAAAACAATAAACCCCAAGAAATCAAGGCCAAAAGATGTCATCCACGCTATCGCATGCCACCATAGCTCTTGTTGCGGGTGTTCTTAAACCAACATCCTTGAGCCAACTATGGTTTCCCCTGCAGAGGAAACATAGAAGGGTCTCTACTTCCTCTCAAACCGTGACCGAGAACCTCCTCAAGAGGTGTGCCAAGCAACATACGTGTCCTAGATGGATTCAATCGACCATTCTCATGGTAGCCAAAACTATAAGCCAATTAGCCCGCTAGCCGAACAAAGGCACAACATACACCATCCGACCAATGACCTAGTCGGTTCCTAACCAGGTCAGACTCCTCGAGGCATAATACACTTCCACAAGCAGAAAGGAGCAATACCCAAAAGTCCATCGCGTGGCACCATCTTAACCCTCTGATAGGCGATCCTCCTTATCCAAAGATCGTGATACCTATCACAAGCCACCTAGGCTCCGTACCACTACCTACCCGAATCACAGGGTGGACCAACTTCACACATGATCCAACTCAAACTCTACAAATAAGAGCACTAACTCCACTTAAGTGAATCTCTCTTAACTTAACCCTGCCTCTTTCCACCTATCTTATCTTGAACAGATACTTAACTTGAACGACAAAATTGGCAGACATCATGCTAGTGTCCCTCCTTTACTTCGAGGTGTTGCTTTTCTTGCAGGCCCCAGCAGAACAAATCACCCAAAGGCGAAAAGTCCAACCATCGTACGCATTTGCACGTGGTGTTAAGACGGAAGGTCATCAATAGCTCCCACGCGCTGCCACTTTATCACCGGATTTTCTATGTGCAAGTGTTGAGAACAAGTATTATTTACAGTCAACATGATTTTTATTTACAACTGCGAGTTTCACGTGGACCTTATGTGACACTCCACAATAATATGCATGTGCAAAAAATCACGACCACAAAAGCACAATTAATTAACGAGTCACAAAGCACAACATTTTAGCTTTCTTTTATTCTGCATAACTCCTTTATAGCCGCGCCGAGGTTGTGACAAACAAATTACTTTCTATCACCCTACAAGTACGCACTTGTTCAATAACGGCTATCCGAAAAGAGGACAAAACACAAAGCAAGCCCAAATCAGCCCGTTCACAACCGACCCCTTTGTCCTTCAAAAACAGCCCAAAAAAGTCAATACCCAATATAGAACCAGTTAAAGACCCTGTGTAAATTGTCTTGTTCTTTAGGGGCCCAAAAAAAAGGAAGAGAGAGAAAAGTCTCTCTCTCTCTCAGTTTCCCACCAATTTAATGCTCTCCCTCCATTTCCTAACCCCGGTATTAAATGCAGCAGCTGGAGTATCCACCCAACTTCCAAAAAAAAAAAAAGGAACGTTTTCTCTCTCTCTTTCTCTTTCTCTCTCTTCCTTCTCATTACAAATGGCTATACCTTTAGAACCCCTTTCTCTCTCCTCCCAATGTCCTCCAACTCTTCCTCCGCCACCGCCTCGGCCGCAAACCCCTCCTCGCCATCCGCCGCTGGCAGCGCCAATTACTTCACCAACCTCGGCCTCGGCTACCCCATCGCCATCGCCCTCGGCTTCCTCGTCCTCCTCTCCATCCTCCTCCTCGCCTCCTACATCTGCTGCCGCGCCTCTCGCTCCTCTTCCCTTTCCTCCATTCCCTCCCACCACCACCACCACCATAACCCTAACCCTAACCACGACGGCATAATCCTCCCCCGAATCATCTTCGTCGCCGAGGATGACGACGACGATACCGATGGCCGGCGCGACCTCGACGACAGCGCCGTCGTCGGTCTGGACCAGGCCGTTATAAACTCGTACCCGAAGTTCCCGTACGAGAGGGACGGAGCGACGATCAAGGAATCGACCTGCTCGATTTGCCTCTGCGAGTACAAGGTTTCGGAGATGCTGAGGATGATGCCCGAGTGCCGACACTGCTTCCACCTCTGCTGCCTCGACGCGTGGCTCAAGCTCAACGGCTCCTGCCCCGTCTGCCGGAACTCGCCCCTCCCGACGCCGCTCTCCACGCCGCTGCAGGAGGTCATCCCGCTGGCGCAGTTCGCCGCCGATCGGAGGAGGACTAGGTGACTGCGGTTTTTTTATGGATTTCTTTTTTTTTTTTTTATGGTACCGGGATTGTTTGGCTTTGGTTGAGAGGCTGGATTGCTAATGTAAAATTTTTTAATAATTTTATTTTCAATATTTTAATTATGGGTTGTGAGATTGATGCTTTTTTTTTTCGGCTAGCGTTAAATTAATTCGAAGTAATTTGTTTACTTTTTTTAACATTTTATTTCAACGATTGCTTAATTCATTTTGTGCAATTGCAGAGTATTATTGGGTTTCTGGTTTTCATTTCTTTTCTGTTGATAAAATTATTAATGCTAAAAGGAATTTAAAGGTCCTACATGATTTGGAATTATTGCCATTTTCAATTGCTGCTTGAGCTTGTAATTCTTCTCCTTGGCTGAACAAGACTGTTGTTCTGTTAATTTTTAATTTTTTTTTATATTCTTGTTTCGTACTTTTTTTTTTCCTTTTTGTTCTTTTCTTTTTAACATTTTATTTGGGAACTGAGTGAGTCCAGTTTCGGACGCTGCTGTTCAGTGACATCGGCGTGTGTTTGGCTTTCATGCTTTGGTATTGTTGTACAAGTGTTGTGATTCTTAAATTTGGGACGCCTCTTGTCATTCCCATTAATTGAACCACGTTTTCTTTTCGTCGAATATTAATATACAGCTCTGATTTGGTGGCTTTCTTTACTAGATGCAATTACGATAATTTATAGGGTGTCGGGAAGTTGGAACCAACTTTTTTAATGTAAAATTTTCACATATTGTAGTAAAAGAAGCTTTTATATATTACAGATTTTTGAATCAAAAAGTTGCTGTAAGGACTTTCGATGTTGGGTTTATAATTAAAAACAAACAAAAATTTAACTCAGTTTGGTATTTGTTATTTATGAATTTGGGCCCTTAAATTATCTTAAATCATCGTTATGAGGATTTATTTAACTTTTAAGAACAAGATCGGTAGTAGTTGACTTTATCTGTAGACCGTTGAAACTCTTTTGTGACAATTTCGCAGCTGTCTTTCTTTCGTAGTGTTAGAAGCACGTATCGCACCAAGCATATTGATATCAAGTATTATCTTGTTAAAGAGAAAGTTGCAGAAACCACATTGAGGTTATGTACGTGCCTAGTAACATGTTAATGGACCCACTAACCAAAGGCTTACTTATATGTGTGTTTTAGGAACACCTGTTGAATATGGGATTGTTAGGAGCCTAGAGTTGTATTGATTTAGTGGGAGTCAACCATTTCATGTATGAATGACGTGTTATTTTGTGAGAATTGCTTATGTGTAATATAATACAAATTAAAGCAATACATAATCAAACAATGCGATAAAAGTAAGTAATACCACACACAAGATTATAGTGATTCATTTTATAATGAGAGCTATATCTATTGTTATTCACCTTGATGAATTGATTGATACAGATTACAAAGTATTTGAGAGATTTGATATAAAAACACTCGTAATTTTTGTAGAGTTTCTATAGTTTCCTCCCTCCTTTCGTTGTGAAACTTTACTTTCTATTTATAGAGAGTAGTTTGCGAGATCATGGCCTTCATTTGATGGAGGGAGTGGGCATAGTAGTGCTTATAGTAACAGGACACGCGTCGATCTCTAATAAGGCGTAAACATTGGACTTCTTCCCACGTTCCACTTCGTGGCTTAGCATATATCTCCTTGTAACTACCAGGTTCTGCACATTGATTCCATTGAATCGACACTTCAGTAAATCCACAACAATGAATTATAATGTTCGTCCAAACGCGTTGAGTTGAAACTACTATCGAACTACAAATATCAAATTGATCGATGCCACTACTAGATCAAGCAATGAGCTAGTGATACTAATGACAACAGTCTGTCTCAAATCGTCCACCCCAATCAAACTCGATTCACTCTGATTGGACTTCATACGTTGTTCCTTCTCTTAATGATTTGCGCTTAACCAAATCATACCCCAACAAGTATACATTTATTGATTTTTTTTTTTTTTTTGTGGGGAGGTACTGGTGTTTTCGTCATGGAAGGCTGATATTTGACATCTAACGACTGGTCTAATTATTATTTTCACCGTGAAAATTGCCTTTACTTTTACAAGACAATGATCCAAAGGGGAAAAATGTTATTATGTATTTAATCAGGGTATTTGAGAAATGTTTAAACCACACAACAGTTTAGCTTGTACAAGTTTTATATTATTTACAGTTGAAACTTTAAAGTTCTTTCCAAACACCCTATTAAAGAAAAGGTTATTTTTATGATTATTAACACTAATGGCCCCAAAACTTTAGGGTCTCTCTTATATTGTCCCTTAAACTTTAAAAATCATCGCTTTATCCCGTAAATTATTAAAACCCATCACTTTGCCTCCTAAATTTTAAAAAACCACTATTTTGCCCCTTGACTTTCATAGCTCCTTATTTTGTCTCCTAAATTTTTGAATTTTTGTTCAAATAGACAGAATTAAACTTACATGATTAGCACAAAGGTCACTTATAAGGGCAAAAATAAGATTTTATCACTCTTAAGTTTTGTTTCATGTTTACTCTCTAACATGTTGCCTTTGTTTGTTTATCTGAATTCTCATTTAGGAAGAGCTTGCTTACATATTTCTTCTCATTTTTAATGTGTAACTCATTTAATGTCAATATTGTTCGCGAAAAATCTAAATTTGAATACTAAAAAAGATAAGTTACACATTCAAGATGAAAAGATATCGACGAACAATATCGAAAAGAAATATGCATACAATTCTTAAATAGGAGGAGATAAAAAAGGGTAAAATGAGAATGAAAACGTGAAACAAAACATGATAATGATAAAATTTTATTTTTGCCTTTATAGGTGACTCATGTGCGAATCACTAGGCTTAATTCTATTTATTTGAATAGAAAATCGGAACATAAGAGACAAAATGAGGAGCTTTAAAACAATGGCAAAATGATGGTGTTCAAAATTTAGGGGACAAAGTGAAGAGTTTTGAAAGTTTGGAGAGGTAAAGTTTTAAAAGTTTAAGGGGCAAAGTAAGAGACGTTAAATTTCAGGGGCAATTAGTATTAATAACCCTTATTTTTATCATTCTAAGAAAACAATAATGAGCCGAATGTTTCTGTAAATAACTTCAAGGTGATTATATACATAGTTAGTATTTGTTTTTAAACCATTAGATATGCTCTCTATTTGCTAAAAAAGTTCGAATCAATAAACTATAGTGTAAAGTACTCATATATTATAGTTTAGAAATCAAATTTTTTAGTTTAAACTAATTTGTCGAATACCTTAATGAGTAGATATAACACCTGTTATTTTCCTAACGGATATTATGGTAATTAAATTAATTATTAGTGTGCAAATTAAAATTTGTTTCATCTAAAATCTATTTCATGTTATTTATTTCTACTTATTTTTAAATTTTCTAAAATGTTTCTATATTTATTTAGTATATTTACTTAAATGTCCTTGAAACTTTTAATTATTTACGCAAATGACATTTTGGCATTTTGTGTCTAAAAGTCTCCAAAGAGACTCATTTTTTTGCCTTCTTTCCTTTCTTTCCTCATCCTTGCTGACATTCTCTCCTTCTCTCTTTCTTTTTTCCTTCTCTTTCTCTTTCTTTTCTTCTTCTTCTTCTTTACATCCACGGTGAAGCAAAACTAAGGAAATCAAAAGGGAAAATTCAAGCAACCCTTTCACAAAAACCACAAACAATCTCTCACAAGCTTAAAGATCAAGGGGATTTAGACGATTTCAAGATTAAACTCTACTTTCCAACTAAGTTTGAGGTTAGATTTCTAAAACTTTAATCTTGGTTCTAAGTTGCATTTTGGTATGAAAATTGAGAGAAATATGTCCTTAATGTTTGTGGGTAATTATACAATGCTGTTGAAGGAGTTAGTTTTAAAAAGTTTTGATTTTTGGTTTAGATTTTTTTGTTGAGCATGAAAATTTTGAAAAAAATGATCTATATGTGTTTAAATGTGTTAATCCATGGTCTTTATGCATTTTTTATACCCTAAAAATTGCTAAAAAAAAGATCAAATTGAGTTTTAAAGTTTAAAAACTTTGAAAATGGAAACTAGAATTCCTAGAAGTTGTTCTGTCAGCAGGCTGATCTTTTTAATCGGCAGGTCAAACTCATCGATAGGTTCGGCAGGTCAAACACCATGGATCAACATGCGAGCATTGTTTAGTTTGGCAGGTCGATGAACAATACTAGGAAGTCATGAACAATAATCAACAGGCTGATAGAGAGTCCAAAAATAGCAATTTTGTTTAGAAGGCCAAAAATAGTTGATCGGTAGGTCAATCAGGCATTTCAAACACACTTGTTTTACACTATTTTATGTTACAAAATGTTCGAAGGATTTCATATAAATGAGTATGGCACACTAATAAAAATAAATGGTAAATCGGTATGATTATGGATTAGGAATTTAGTTAAAGTATGGTTATTTTTATACATCATAGGATGACAGAGTACTTGGAGCTTACGTTGTGAGCTTGGTATTGTGATCTAGAAGTCATCAGCATGGTATTCGCTAAGAGGTAGGGAATTTATTACTCGTATTTTGTGATGTTTTTATGGAATTAAAATTAGTTGTTTTATTGCAAGATATATATATATTTGTTGAACTACTATTATATGAGTATCACATAAGAGATAATGATATGAACTCGTCCTATATTGTATAGTGAAGAATATATTGATTTGACATATGTTGTCGTAAATTGAAAAGCATAGTTAGGAATAATTAACTCTATAAATAACAAATGATTATAGAGGAATGGTAATACGTGAAGAAGGCGACGGTTACGTCTTTGGGCACAAATACCCTAAAAGATAAAATAGGGGGGGCGATGGTGCTCCCTTAGGTCGAAAGTTCCAGAACACATTGTACAAGAATCGACTTTGTGAGAATCCGAGGCTTGATGTCCTCTCACTGGAACACCCTTGGAATGATTGTAGGGTGGTCAAGCATGCCCATTTAGGTTTCATTGAGTTGAGTGATATGATATTTTATTACACGATGGATATAAATGAACATAATTGAATCCTGAATTAATATGTGTATATATATATATGTATGGAACTTGGTAAGAATAATCATAAGATATCCACCGGAATTGAACATGATAACATTGATGAATAATATTAAGAACTAACTAACCATACAGATTTTAATGTGGTAAGGATAAAAACCTAAAGGTAAGTAATGGTTTTTTCTACTGAGCATGTTGTTGTTGATTCCTTTATATTTCTATCTTTTCAGGACTCACAATGTGTGAGATGGTGACAAAAATATAGTTGAGGAAACTATGTAGCTATATTACATTGAAATTACTTCATTTGTTAGAGAATGTACTTCATAATAGTGTAAGCATCTTGTGTTACTTTTTGAGACTGTATTAATAATGTATTGAAGGTTGGAATGATGATGATGACCGTTATTATTATAAAATATAATATGCTACATTAAACTGTGGTTTATTTGTTTATGTTTTTATTTTGTTTTGAGAGTTTTTATTTAAGTCTCAGGAAAATGTTTTTGATGTTTTATTTTTATTTTTTGATCTTTATTTTATTCATTAAAAATTGTTAACCCCACTTAGGGGCGTTACAGTAGAGTCACTTTTTTCTAATAAATTGTTTCAGTGGTCCCTAACCTTTCACAAAAGTAAACATTTGGTCCTCAATATTTTATTTTTGATTTATTGGTCTGTAATATTTGAATTTAATTGCTGGCGGAATTAATTTTGGATAAAAAAAGTGACAAACTGGTCCCCAAAGTCATCAAAAATGTGATAAATTGACCCTCAAAGTTATAAAAAAGGTGACAAATTAGTCCTCAAAATTAACGGTTTAACTATTAAATTAATCCTTGAGCAACTAAAATAAAAGGTTGAAAACTAATAAATCAAAAATAAAAGTTAGAGACTGAGATCAAACTTTCGTAAAATATTGGAGACTAACATAGCTATTTACCATCTTTTTTACATAGATGATAGCTGTAAAATATATACTTATCAGTCGGTTATTTTCTCACCTACCGAAGATATCTCCTATATGTATAAATGGAGAAGTTTTCCAGTACAATATTTTGAAATGTTTTGTAAGCCATGCCAATTGTTTTGGTAACAATACATGGAGCCAAGTCACTTGTGTATCTTGTTAGCCGTTTCGTTGTCCTTTTTGCAATTAATTTGTAGGGGGTTTTATTACCGTTATTATTAGCATATACATTGCTGTGTAATTTGAAAACGGTTACATATACATCGCTATAAATATGGTTTTCAAACTGTTTTTGCGATTAATTGGTAGGGGTTGGGGAATAGTATAAACTTTTACAACTTACAGTAAAAAGATAAAAAATTGTTACAATGTTAAAACTCTTACTTACTATAGTGTTTTGAATTAAAAAATTTATTCTAACTAATTTTATCAAATACCCTATAAAGCATTCTTGCTTTGGGCAGTTAGCACAGCACATGTTCATCTAACACTGTGATTACTTGTCCGATAGTCTTATGTCCCTGGAGATCTTCATAAGCTCATGTTTAACGAAAATGTCTTTGGTTTTAAGGAAAAATTTATGGTAGGATAGACATTTTCGTCGTACTATTAAGTTATAATTTTAATTGTTAGATTAATTTTTCAACAATCTAATATATAGTTGAAAACAATTATATGTTACATGCTACACATTTTTAACATAGGTCATTACATATCAAACTATTAAAATCTTAAGTTATCGGTTAACATAATAAAATCTTTTGATAAAGTTAAAAAACATATCTTACCATAAAGCCCCTTGTTTTTTTTTAGGTAAATTATTTAAGTAGTCCTTTAACTTCCACAAAAATAAGATTTTAATCCTTAACTCTTTTTTTTTAATTAATTGACCGCAACTTTTGTTTTAGGAGCTAGGGACTACTTTACCGGCAAAACCTTTAAGTGAGTATTAAAAATGATTGGATATCACTTCTTATTGGAATCACTACTCTTCATTGAAACATTAAAAATTAATTTTAACTTTAAACAAAACTAAATTAAAAATATGAAAAAAAATGAAACAAACCAAAAAAAAGAACGACAAACCTAGATCTTGACAACTTCTCCACGAAAAAGAAAAAGAAAAAATAAAAGCTAACGAAAAAAAAACAAATCTCAAACATAAATCTGCGAGCAAGATTAACTTCGTCACGCATCTTCGAGCAAGAACAACTTCTCTAGTAAAAAATAGAAAAAAAAATAAGCAAAAAAAAAGCTCAAATCTCAATCCCAGATTTTCAACCAAGAACAACTTCTCCACAAAAAAATAGAAAAAGAAGCTAAAAAAAAAAAATTCTCAAACCCAGATATAGATATAAAAAAAAAAACTCTTTTTGTAGATCATCAACCCAAAAAAAAAAAAAAACGCATCTTCTCTAACCCAGAAAAAACGCATCTTCAACCACACCGATTACTTCTCATCTCTTTGGTTTTTCTCGTCTGTCAACTCATATGAAAAGACTCCTTTTGTAGGTCATCAACCTAGATCAAAAATTTCTTTCTTTGTTTATTCTTCTCTGTTTTCCCTTCTCTTTGTCTTTTTTTTTTTTTTTCTCTATTAAACAACTTTGTAAGGAATGCGAGAAATCCTCTAATTTTCTGGTCTATCATCTGGTCTATCCCCAATACTCGAAAGTTAACTCATCTCAGGGCATAGAAAAAAGGATCGATGGACAGAATACTGGAGAGAATGCCTATGGTCTCTACGCCTACTGAAGTCCGCCATTCATCTACAGGTACTGCCGTGTTTGGTTTAATAGAACTAGGAGTGGGAGATGGAGTTGATTAGTTGACTAAGTAGAAAAATTAGATTTCTAAATGAGTTGCTTCGGCCTTTTTCTTCTTTTTCAAGTAACTTTTTTCTATTTAGCAGTTTTTTTTTTTTCCAAAACTTTTTTATTGGTTTTTATGTTTTAATTTTAATTTTTTTTTTAAACATATGTGGCATTTTATTAAAATACCCCTATTAAAATGATATGTGTCGCTCAATTGACATACTTTTAACGTCTATTTAGTTAAAATGGTCTCTTAATTATTTAAATAAGAGGTTAGGGATATTAATAAAAAAAATCAATGACTAAAATTCTACTTTTGTAATTGAGCAATTTATCTTTTTTTTAACAACTTTTGTTGAGCACATGTAAGCAAATAGCAAATTAAAGCCACTACACGATAAATTGAGAAACCAAATAGTATCACAAAAATACAAATTTTTGGGAGCAAAACACTATTCCAACCCATGAGACAAACGGAATTTTGAAAATGGCTGGTCAAAACTCAAAAAATAACCTGATGATATAACAAGTGAAAAGGTGTGTCTTTTTTTTTTTTTTTTTCTTTGGGTTTAGTATATCTAGACAGGTAACTACCCATAAAAATATTCCCCAACTAATTAAACAATATCATTAAAAAAAATGGTCCGTGCCAAAACCAATGGTAAGTTCCCAGTTCTAGCAGAGAAACATTTTAAAACAGCTAGTTTTGTCTTTTGTGCAGCATGTGCATGGGATGTGGGACAGATTGCTCTTTACTCCTGCCAGGTGCTCATCCATTTTCTTTAAGTTCAACAAAACTTCTTGAAACGGGAATCGGGACTTAGCTTGTCAAACAAAAAATAAAAACACTATTATATTAATAAATGACTTAAGAACAACTCCCAAGAGGCTGTAAAACTTAAAACCAGGACCAATAGACTCAAATCTCAATGCTTCTCTAATCCCCAAAGTTTTTTAACTGAAGTTTTTCTCTATTTCAAGTTTTATTTATTAATGCTAGTACAATTGTTTTCATAAATTCATTCTGGTCTCAGTTACCCACAATTTCGAGCCATAGCAAACAAGAGGATTTCAGGTAAACACTATTCATTTTTGGTCCTTTAATCATGTATTATATTGTTTAGACACTCTTTTAGAAGTGAATATACCTTTCTGAGAGCTCTTGTTATTGATAGATTTTGTTTTAGCCTATTCACAAGGGTAATGATGTAAAAGTCACAAGTATTGGGAATCATTTGATCAGTAGCTTATTAGAATCTGCAAAACAAGCAAATTTCCAATTTTTAGAGTCTCATTAATTAGGGAAAAAAATGCCAAAACAAAGTGTTGCATTCAAATTAGGGACATGGAGAGGAATTCACATGGCACTACTTTTACTGGGTGTACTTTGTATTTTCATCTTGATTGCCACTTTCTCCAAGTTTTACTCCTTTAGATCACTTCTCATGGTTGATACCTTCTGCAATCAAGAAAACACTCATCAGAGCCGAACTGGAACCCAAATTCAAGCAAAAGAAACTCTTGAAATTGTTATCCAAAAAATCCAGAGAGAAATTCAGGAGCTACAAAGAAATTCATCTTCATCAAAATACAATTCCTTCTTAGAAGATATTATGGGAAATATCCAGTTGGTTCATGAATCTCTGCCAGATATCCAAGAAATCAACAAAACCCAACATTTCTTGCAACCCAAGCAACAATGCTATGACAACCCTGAAGACCACTTCTTGATAGAGGAGATCCGAAAGTACATGAAGATGAAGCCCAACAGATTGGAAAAACAGAATTTCATGGGAGCCAATGGGACTTTTATGAGCATCGGCCACGCTTGCTTCGCCATGAAGAAAGAGCTCGAAGAGTACATGGAATATGACGTTGGAGAGATCTGCAACGACGATTGGAAGCTTGCGCAAAAGCTAATGGTTCATGGTTGTGACCCTTTACCTAGAAGGAGATGCTTCTCAACCGCCCCAAAGCTATATTACAAGCCATTTCCAATTAACGAGTCGATGTGGAAGCTTCCTGATGACAGAAATGTCCGTTGGAGTCACTATAGATGCAAGAATTTTGATTGTCTTTCTGATAACTCCACTCGCAAAGGTTTCTTCAAGTGCGCAAATTGCTTTGATCTCGAGAATCATGAATTTCCTAGATGGATTAAGCGAGAAAATCCCGACCCCAGTTTGAATATAAGCACGGATTTTCTTGCGAATGAGGTGCTCAACTTAAAGCCCGGGGAGATAAGGATTGGCTTGGATTTTAGTGTTGGTACTGGGACTTTTGCTGCGAGAATGAGGGAGTTTAATGTGACTATAGTCACGGCGACCATCAATCTTGGTGCTCCTTTTAGTGAGATGATAGCCCTTAGGGGGCTGGTCCCACTCTACTTGACGATAAATCAACGGCTGCCCTTCTTTGACAACACTCTTGATTTGATCCACACCACTAGATTTCTTGATGGGTGGATTGATTTCGTGGTGTTGGATTTCGTTTTGTATGATTGGGACAGAGTGCTTAGGCCCGGGGGTTTGCTGTGGATCGACAGCTTCTTTTGCGTTAAGGAGGATTTGGATGACTATTTAGAGTCGTTTAAGCTGCTGAGGTATAAGAAGCATAAATGGGTTGTCGTTCCAAAGACTGATAAGGATGATCGTGAGGTGTTCTTTTCTGCTGTGTTGGAGAAGCCGTCTAGACCATTCCGATAATTGGCTGCAAGTTCCCAATATTGTGTATCTTTTGCCGTCTTGTTTGTAAGTAGTAACATTATTACACTCTACTATGATAGGGGATACGACATTCGCAGTTGTGTGACTTCTAGCATGCCATAGCTATTCTTTTGGCGTGATTAAAAAATAGTCTCGACGTGTTAGAGTGATGTCAGTATTGAGTCATAGTTATTTGAGTCCGCAGACAAAACGTATTATCTCAATCCCACTTCTACCTGTGTAACTTTTGTTAGCACATATGACAGGCGTGCAATGAAGAAAATTGGAAATGGATGTAAGCAAGAATAAAATGTAACACAATAAGAATTTCTTTGGACAGGTCCAGTGTCCTTTTGTTTTGCAAATGTTATTTGAATATTGAATAATATTGCTCATTATCAGCAGTGATGCATCTCTATAGATGATAGGAAACACAATTTAGGCTCCAAATCTTTTAACTCTATATATTACATTTGTTTATGTATTGCAGTGAACGCTTATACTTTATACTCTGGGTTTTCTTGTGTAAACTTGTTTGTTACTCGTTAGTATGAATATAAACTGGGGACTCACCCTCGTCTTCGTCTCCCACCTTGTTAGTTGTACCATTCCCGATTCATAAAACCAATTAAGGTAAGTTCAAGCATCCATCATCCAACTTTGTAGATTGCCAAATAAATAGAGTCTCTAATATAAAAGGAATTTTCATTTCAAAAAAATATAGAAAAGGAAATCTAGTTTTCTAATCTCCTCAATGGTATGATTTGATACCGTTCCTTCTCCAATAATTACAAATCAAGGCAAATTGCCATTCATGCTTCCATAAAATCTATCTATGCAAAGACTCAATACAAAAGCAGTAAAAGAATCGATTCAAACCAATTTTATTCGGTATTTTCTCTTGTAAAATTTTAATTGTTATGATTTTTAGGTTTGATATTCCCAAATTCGCTCTCAATTCCCTTGGTTGATAGGAAAAGGAAATGCCCCATTTTCTCAATTTTATGTGCCATATTTCCATGGGCCTGCCAAAAAAAGAAATAGAGCTTTTATGGCGGGCCCCTCCCAAAACCTGATAATGGTCGTGAGCTGTGGGCCTCAGAGCCTAACGTTTTGGCTTATATCACCACTGCATAGCAGCTACAGGACAGATGCAATTAAAAAGTGTTTGTTTCATTCCTTGAAGCCTTTGTGATACTGATTGTGACACAAAGTGCCCATCTTTGTCGTTGCACAATCCTTTTCCTTGGACCTCACAGATTCTTCTCTAGTGGGCCACGCCATCCTGATCCCACAATCATAAAGCGACTCTCGTTTCCTCACCCACTAGGCTTCCATATATGCCTCAGTAGAAGATAGAAGTAGGGTCTGAAAATGAAAAGAAAGACGAGAGAGTAAGAAACCAAAAACAAAAAATAAAAAATCTTATCTTATCTTTTCTCTATTGATTTATTTATTATTATTTTTATCTTTAGGTTTTGTTTGGACATGATCAGGGTTACTTAACGCGGTACCACAGCTTCTGGGACATCGACAGCTGTTATGATATCCACCAATTTATTAGCTTTTCAGAGAAAACGGGCTACCCATCACCATAGAAAACATATTAATAAATAAAGGATACTCATCATACAAAAAGAGAAAAAAATTAAGGACTATTATTAGGCCCTTAGAAATGTAGCTTAAACTATAAATTTATAGTTTAAATTAATTTTTTATTATATTTTTTTTTATAAAATTTAAATTTTAAACTGATTTTCATTCAAACTTTTTGTTCTTAAATTTGAACGTTGTCTATGAAAAAAAAAAAAAAAAAACCGTGAATTGATTAGTGAGGAAGAAATCTATGCCATTCTATTAATAAAATGAGAAGTGGGGACTCTATTGTCAGAGTTGACGACGCTTTTAAACGAAAAAGTGTTTTTTTTTTTTTTTTTTTGTGCAGTAGTTTTAGCCTCTTGAATTTAATTGTATTTGGTTAAACGTTGATCTCCAATTATGTTGCTCAACTAGTTTAGATTAAAAACATTTTTTTTTAAAACCATAGTTGTAGTTTAAAATACTATAAGATATAAAAATTTTACATAATTGTAATTTTTTGTCTTTTACTATAACATGTAAGAGCTTTACATTTTAAATAACCACAAGCATAGTTCTAACTACAATTACCAAACACTCTGTAAGCTTGTGCCGAAAAGGTTTCATGGACATTTAGGCATAACCCCTTCCACTTGTATAATTAAAATAACTTGATACTTGAATTTAATAATATAATTTCCTTTATGTTCGTTGTCATGCTTTTTTTTCTTCCTTTTTGAGGGATTTCATGCCAATATAGAATCGTACACCATGTAAGAAACAAGCGAGTAAAAGAAACGATTTGAGAACCATAAATTTAAATATTTTAAAAAATCTTGGAAACTCGGGATATTTTTATCACGAGTAGAAAATATTTCCTACAGAACTTGTGAAAATTTAATTGTCAAAAGCTCATACACAAACTTTTTTTTTTTTTTTTGGAAAATACAAGCCCCATTTGTTTTGGTTCTCAAAATTTTTAAAAATTTTTCACACGTTTTACAAGAAAAAAATTTTAAAAACTCTAGCACAATTTTCAAAAAATTCTTATTTTTTAAAACAAAAATTTTTTCATCAATTTTAAAAATATGTCACTTTTTGAGCTAATCTAATTTTTGTTGGAATAAAATACAAAACGCTGCGAAATGAACAGATCGTTGACAAACAAAAATTTTCTGAAAACTTTGTTAAACGAGAATAGTTATATAATTTTAATTAACAATAGAAAGCTTTTGGAATTTTACTAACCTTTTTGAAGACTATCAGGGTATATTAACTTTTCTCTTTGACACCACGATCTTCCAATCTAGGCCTCCACACTAATGGAAAGACAAGTGGGCTTCAAACTGTAAGAATGAATCAACTTCACACTTTTCTGAATTTGTTATGTACTTAACACATGAAATAGCAGACTTTTTTTGAGAAGAACTCTCAGTTTTCTCTGTGTGAAAGTAACGTAAATGATAGACTATTGAGATAACTGTTATTTCTGGCTTTTTATATATAAGCAATTAGTTATTTTTCAATTAATTTTAAATTTGAAATAACCACTATATTAGATATATGAGGAAAGGATATACTCCACGTTAATTATCCCTTATTTTTTTAAAAAAAAAAAAAGAAAATCAAATTACCTTTATATATATATATATATAAACTTTATACGTTTGAAACTGCAACGTAAACGAATTTCGTTTGCTTAATATATATATATATATATATATA
>CAMOHE010054015.1:0-14233 GCA_946598075.1 Artocarpus hirsutus
AATAAATTAACCAGAAAGAATACCGTTTTCCTTTCTTGGGCAAACCATATATGACTCACCACCGTAGTGGCCCAGCTGGGTTTCGGGACCTGCCCCCAAGGTTGTTCACTACACAACCCGATCTCTGAGATGGCATCATGCCTTAAAATTTATATATACATATATATCTTTCTGATTCATAAAATCTCTTCTTTACCAGATATAATCATGTATACTCATTATGAAGTTTATTATAAAATCCGTCTCAATCCACTGTTTCAGAAAACAGATAATGAAAATCCTTTATCAACAAGTCATTTGAATACATTTTTTTTAGAAACCCTTTTTAGGCCAAAGCATTTTAAAATCGGCTACCAAAGAAAGGGGTAGAAGTCCTACCTCAATACTCGTACCGGTGTCTCACACCGTAATCCCGGTCCGCTATACGTTAGCTCCGCGGATCCACGCACAAATCCTAAATGCATAGTAACTTAGCTCATTAGCATCTAACCCGAGATATCCTATGATACTAAATCATCTCATGGTGTCCTAGTGTGCCATTTAGGTTTATAAAATCATTGTACAAAGTTTAAATTTAAATCAGGGTTCAAAACAGTTTAAAACGGGTGAAAATCACAAAATTTTTCCTTGCTCGTTCGGCCTGCCGGTTCCCCTGGTTTGGCCGGCCGAACTGCACAGTTCGGCCTGCCGGAAATCCAAGTCCGGTCGGCCGAACATTCCAGGTTTGGCCTGCCGGTCGGATGAATCCGGCCTGTCGATCCTTTGAATCCGGCCTGCCGAACACGAAGTTCGGCCTGCCGATCTGGAAAATTCTAAAAATTTTCACGCACGAGTCTCGGCATTTCCGAATTCAAATCTTCAAATCCAACCTGTTTTCTCAATTCCCAGGCATGGATAATCATCATAAACAATAGAAAATCATAATAGAACACTTTTTAATGGTTTAAAACAAGTTTTAAACAAGATTTTTGCAAAAATCCGAAAATAGAGAAAATAGAAGAAAAATGAAAAATCTTGATTCTAATCCGTTTTTGATGAAATAAAGTTTACATTCTAGCTAATCTAAATCCATCTAACTTAGATTGAAGCTTTTCTAGGCTTAGAAACTCTTAAATTTCAAAATGCAAGAAAATCTTGAAAAATATAAAAACTTTTGAATTTTAAAAACTAACCTTAAATCAAGGCTTGTAAACGTTGTTTTTGTTGTTGAATTTTTTTCCCGAGCCTTCGATCTCCTAGCCCGAAGCTTGAAAACGAAATTTGTTTAAAAGATTTTAGAGAGAGAATGAGAGAGGGTGAGAGAACCCGAGAGAATGGAAGAGAAGAGAGAGAGAGAGAGTGAACGAGAGAAATGAAGAGAGAGAGAAAGAAAGTGAAATAAATAGAAGAAGAGAGAGAAAAGTAGTTGCACAAAGCTGTGAGCAACTACACTGTTTTCAAATCAAATTGTTTTATTAAAACTTAAATTAACAATCAAAAACAATTTAGAACAATTAAAAATCATCAAAAAGTAATTAACACAAGGTTTCCACAAAGTAATCAAATTAAGTTTAAAACACTTATCATGGCACACTAATTCACCATTTAACATTCTAATTCTATTTAATTAACTTCGGGGTGTTACACCTTCCCTTGTTTCACTTCCTTTCCCACGTGAAAACATCATTTTTTTTATTTTCTTAATGCAAATATAGAGAGCTATTTGGCCTAATTTCCAACATTGTTCCAAGTACACATTGTTTCTCTCTCTCTCTCTTAAAATCGCTTTTTTCTCTCTCTCTATATTCTCAGACCCATCCTCCTTCTCTCCACGTTCTCTTCTTCTCTTCTCTTTAATTTTGCTTGCAAATATTTGAACAAAATATTGTTTCTCTTGGGCGAATTCAAAGGAAATTTGAGAAAGATTGTTTTAAGGTAAGAGCTCATTCTCGGTGTTTTTGAAATGTAATGTTCCCCTGAAATTCGACTGCTATAACTTTTCTAGGAATTTCTGTTTGCTCTAAAATTTCAATATGTTATTCATATATGTGTTATGTGATGGTCCTCCAAATTTCACATTCATCAGATTTTTCTATTTTAAGATATGAATTTTCTTCTCTCTACCACCCACAAAAAATTGTTGCTGATTGGTTGTGTTGCATAAAAATATAGGTTTAGTTCATGATGCAAATGAAGGTTATTTCCCACGGAATTTTACAAATATGTTCGTGTATATGTGAAGTTATGGACTGAAAAGTTTGGTGATGATTTGATGAATATCTTATGTGTTATTGAATTTTCATTAAGACTAGGTTTTGAGACTGTTTTATCAATGAATTGAGGGACTGTAATTGTGTGAAGTTTTGTATGACTAAATGAATTTAATTGGTGATAGAACTTTTTGTGCTTCTGTAATTATATGTTAATAAGTTGTCATATTAATTTTAGGGTCTAAATAAATTTATTTTAATTGTTTGAGAATGATGATCACATGTAACTCATAGCCTAATTTGTTTAAAGTTGCTTTTGTCTTTGAATTCAAACACACATTTTGGAATGTATTGAATTTAGTTAAAGGTGATTTTTGGCTATGTTGAAATTTTAAGTGTCTATTATATGTAGTATTTTTATGAAATTATTTTAGAATATAGATAATTTATTTTATGAATGTAAGTATAGACTACTCACTGTTTTGTTACTGTTGGCATATTTTGTGACATGAAATTGTGACTTGTTTTAAATGCTAAATGGAATTTTTATGACCAACAAAAAATCATGATTAAATGTTAATATGTTGACTTTGTCCCTGCCAAGTTTGGTGCTTGAATTGCCTATGAATTATGAGATGTTAACTTGAATTGCCTATGAGTTATGAGATGTTGTGCTATTAATACATAGAGGTTAGGTAGAAAATTGTGTTCATGTATTTCTTGAATTGGAAATTGTATATGTATCATGGTAATGGATGATTCTTTGAATGATAAATTTTATTCTTAAATGAATGCATGACATGAACATATTAAGGAGTGAGCACATTGAAACCGCGGCGGCGTCACCTACAAATTAAGGTTAAGTAAGCTACACAAGTAAGTACATTCTCACCTGCAATGTATGACATGAACATACTAAGGAGTGAGTACATCGAGACCGAACGTCACCTACAAATTAAGGTTAAGTAAGCTACACAATTAAGTACATTTTCACCTACAACATGATATAGTTTGTAAAAGTTTGAAATTATGTTCATGATGATATCTATGAGAATTCTATGATGATTTCATTTAATGCTACTTATGAAAGATTTGATGTTCAAAAGTTATGCATGTTTGATGATGACATATTTCAAAGTATAAAAGTATATAAATATGTATGTATATATATATGTATTACCTAAATAAGTGTTGCACACCTATGTTTATGTTATGTCATGTTATGATTTCATGTTTGGTTTGGGATTAGCTACCTCTCTCCTCTCATGACGGCGTGTCAATGATGATGATAATGGTGTAACACTTGGGCTCTTAAGATAAAATAAACAAAGTTTTAATATGGATAATGTAACGAAAGATATGTTCTATATGAAATTATGCATAGTGCACTATTATGATGGTGCATATGGTGATTATGTTCATAAAATGTTTTTATGTTGTGAGATATGAAATGTACTTACTAAGCTTTAGCTTAATCAGTTTTATATCATGTTGCAGATAAGGGTAAGAAAATTATGGACTTGGTGGAGGGCAAGGAAAGGCATGTGAACTATGCATGATAGATTGAAAACGGAAGACGCCAAGGAAGAAGTTTTCTTTTAAAATTTTTGAACTATGTTTTTATTTCTGAGTAAGTTTATTTTCTGCACCTTGAGATATTAAAATTTGTTTTAAGTAACTTTTTTTTTATAACAGTTTGGCTTGCCGACCATTACTGGTTGGACTGTCGATGAAATAATCGGCCTGTTGATTGGCCTGTATCGGCCTACTGATCTTATTGATTTTGAAACCCTGTTTTACGGAGCCTCGAGCGGCCTACCGATGGTTAAACTTCAGACTGTCGATAGAGTCCAGCTTGCCGAAGTCTCAAGTTTGGCCCGCTGAACTGTGTATGTAGATTTTCAAAGATGTTTTAAAAGTTTGTTCAATTTACATTGGTATTAATAAACTATTTAAAGGATGTTTATAGCCTAAAATTTATTAAATATTGGTATAAAAAAAGTGTATGCATGGATCCTGGGTATGTCTTCCAAATTATGTTTTAATCAAATAGTTTATCTTAAATAGTGGTAACAAGAATGAATGTAATGACATCTGTGACGTCCATAAGGGGGCGTTACAACTGCGATGTATGTGCTATCATACCAAATAACAAGGTAGGACTCTAGACCCATTTTTCCTTGGTAACCATGATTTTAAAAGAATTTTGGCCATGACGTAGTTTCTTGAAAATGATATCTAGGTATGATTGCTATATATTATTCAATTATTTTCAGTAACTGTAGAATTATGAAATGATTATAATGAACAATGAACAGAATAATGAATGTAAATGAGAAAACTCGATAGTATGAGACTCGAGTAATGATATAGTATCGAACAAGTCAGAAACACCATCCGAAATGATATACTAAGGCATGATGTCATGATCAGAGATCGGGTCGTGTAGAGAGTGACCTTGGGAATAGGTCCCGAAATCCAGTTGGGCCATTAAGGTGGAATGTCATTGGCTTTGCATAGTGAATAATGATAAGCATGATGACAGATGATTACTAGACCGGAATGGTAAGTATATGAATAACTAATCTTATATACTGTTCTTTTTATAGTTTACCTTGTATTGATGTGATTTCATTTATTTAAATTAATGTTTCCAAAGATTTAGTCTTACTGAGCCTTTCGCTCACAATTTTATTGTTTTAAAAATTTCCACCTCCTTCCAGGTGGTTTGCAGTACACCATCGACTAAAACGTAATTAATTGCGCAGCGGATCATAGGAGCTCAATTAAGCTATTTGTTCATTTGATTACGGCATGTGGTATGTAGACATCATTTTTTTTTTGTTGGATTGTGATTTGTATCTTATTTTATGTCGATATCATGTGTGTGTACAATGTGGGCCCCATATGACCCCACTTGCTCTCGCTAGTTTTATGTCTTAATCTAGCTTGATATTGAGGTAATTCACAACATTATTTATTAGGACTTACCAAATGGTATTTATCTAAAATTTTTAAACTTACTACATTTTCATAAATAACACTAATAATTAATAGGCGAGTTTAGTTAATATTATTTAATTTATTTATTTAAATTGCCATGTCACCGTCCAGGTTTGGGTCCGTGATAGGTATCAAGGGTGGTGGGGGCTCGACGGTGAGAGGGAGGGGATGGAGGATGCAAGCATTAATGTGAAGAAGAAGTTTGGGGCTAGATTTTTTTCTTCCTTTTTTTTTTCTTTTTTCGTCAATTTTATTTTATTTTATTTTTAATTCATAATTTGAGCAAATGGACATGTCTTGCCCTTCTTAAGACATCACCTGTGAGTCATGTGAAGAAAATTCATTAGTTTCTTAACATTGTTAGCAATTGGACTTGTTATGCAATGGATTTTAAAATTTAAGTGGTTAATTGCTAGTTCAGGGATTAATTTGCCAAACACATAAAGTTCAGGAGGTCTCATACAAAAAACCTATAGTAACTTGTAAGAAAAATAATTAGAAGTCTACATATATTAACCAAAAGTAATCTAAGTCAACTATTGGTACACTCGGATTACATATTATGCCAAATCAAAGAAATTAAAGAGGATCCATAAATTAGAAAACTCATAGTGTATCGGCCCCTTATGGACGTCATAAATATCATTGCATTCATTCCCGTTTTTATTACTTTTAAAATTAACCATTTAAATAAGGTAAAGTTTATTAAACTTATTCTAGGATCCATGCATACATTTTTTTTTTCTAAAAATTAATATTTCAAAACTTCTTATATTTATTTAAATAGTTCATCAATACCAAATTAACGAAGACATAATATAAATAGGGTTTAAAATCATCACTTAATTCTATTCATAATTCGGTAGGTTGAACATCGAACACTGGTAGGTTGAACATAACTAACAGTCCCAACTTCAACCACTGGTAAGCCGATTGAGGCCTTGCAAAATTAGAGTTTTAAAATACTAGGATCGGCAAGCCGATATAGGGTAATTGACAGGCTGATCATTGCATCGGCAGTCACACTATTAATGGTCGGATAGCCGATCTATTGTCAAATCCAAAAAAATAAATTAAAACAAATCCCAATATCTCAAAGTGCGAAAAATAAACATACATAGAAAAATAAACATAGTTCGTAAATTTAAAACTTCTTTCTTGGCATCTTCTGTTTTCAATCCATCGTGCACATCTCACATGCCTTTCCTTGCTCTCCACCAAGTCCATGATTTTGTTACCCTTATCTGCAACATGATGTAATACTGAGTAAAAAAAAGCTTAGTAAGTACATTTCATATCTCACAATATAAAATATCTTATGAACTTTATTTTTAAAACATCATTACCATAAGCATCATCATAATAGCGTGCCAGGCACGGTTTCATATAGAACATATCTTTCATTTCATTATCCATATTAAAAATTTATTCGTTTTATTTTTTTTAAGGGCGCAAGTGTTGCACCATTAACATCATCATAGGCGCGTCGTCATGAGAAAAGAGGGGTAGTTAATCCCAGACCAAACATAATATCATAAATATGAACATAACTTAACATGAGGTGTGCAACACTTATTTAATTGATACATATATATATACATAAATCTATACTTTTATACTTTGAAAAACATCATCATCAAAACATGCATAACTTTTATACATTAAAAACTTCCATAATAATACATCATGTATAATCATCATGAAAACCATCATGAACATAGGTTTTCAAACTTTTGTAAATTTCATCATATTGCAGGTGAGAATGCACTTACTTGATAAGCTTACTTTACTTAACCGTATCTTAGGTGACGTTGCCCGGTCTTGATGTGCTCACTTTTTGGTGTGCTCATGTCATACATTCATTTACACATAAAATTAATGTTCATTCTCATAAAATTTTCCAACATCATAAAACGTCATCCATGCTTCAAACTCAAGAAAATTACAAGTACACAAATGCATTATATAAACACTCATGCTAAACTGAAAATTTAAAACTCTGCCTGACCCTTACAAATTCATAACTCAATAACTCATAATTTATACACAATTCAAGCATCAAACTAGGCAGGGACAAATTTAACATATAAAGATTTTACCATGATTTTTCGTTGGTCATAAAAATTCTATTTAATATTTAAATTAAGTCACAAATTTCATGACACAAAATCTGCTAGCAATAGTTAGGTAGTGAACAACTCTAAACTTGGTCCATTTATCACATTTTGATGCCATTGAAAAATCTATAAAAATTAACACATATAATAGACACATAGAACTATTACATATCTAAAAATTGGCCTCAACAAAAATCAGAGTAGGTCAAAATACACAATTGAATTCAATAGTAAAACTGATTTTACAAACATGGGCAGCAAACACCTTTCAAACTAGCATTTAAAAAAAATATCACAAAAATAATTTTGACCTCAAAATTTTTGTGACAACCTTTATGCATAATAACACCCTATAAAAAAATTCCCGTGACCAAACAATATCATTTAGACACAATAAAAAGTTAGAGAAGCAAGAGGTCCAAAGTTTGCAAGTTCACAACCATAAAAACCTAGTTTGAAGAAAGTTTAATAACTCACAACATACAGATGATATTACCACAAAATTTTCCAGGTCACAACCTAATATAACCATGAACATTTTTGCCAAATTTTATAAAAATCAAAGCACATTTGCCCTATGAACAAGAACTACATTTTTGTGCAACATAACCAATCAGCAACAATTCATTATAAGATGTAGAGCATGAACATTTAATATCTCAGCTTTCACAGCACCAAATGGCATGAAATTCAGAGAAAAATTACGTAGCATATACATGAAAATCATATTAAAATTTCAGAGCAAACAAAGATTTGTAGACAAAGTTATGGGAGTCGGAACATAGAGAAAATACAACATTACCGATCAGCATTCATTAACTTTGAGTGGTAGAGAGAAGAAAATTCATATCTCAACATAGAAAAATCCAATTGACTTGAAATTTGGAGAAATAACACATAATACATACATTAATAATATATTAAAATTTCAAAGCAAAAGGAAATTCCTAGACAAAGTTATAGGAGTCGGATTAAGGAGAAAAAATACATTTCAGAAATACCGAGAATGAGTTCATACCTTAAAACAAATTCTTCTCAAGCTTTCCTTAGATTCACCCAACAAAAATTCAGTATTTCTTTCAAATATTTGCAGAAGAATTGAGGGAGGGAAAGGGTGGAGAAATGTGGAGAAAAGAGAAAAGGGTTTGATTCATTTTTTTTTTTTTTTTTGAGAGAATGAATAATGATAGTGAAAAATTACTTGTGAAATTTTGGGAGTGATATATGAGGAGGATTAAGTCCTGAAATGGCAGCAAATTTTCCCCAAAATTGGCGTGCATAATCTTGGGAAATTGAGGGGATTTTAGCAAAAGTCAATGATTTATTCTTACTTACCATTTTAAATTCTCAAAATAGGAAACTTCACCATAAAATCAAATCATCATCAAAGTCGAACATTCTTTTTCCTAAAATAAGGAATCAAACTACAAATACACCAATCAATCAAAATTTATCATCCAATCAAATCAATCATCCATACCACAATTTTGGTGATTACCCGTTGACTACTTGTCAGCCTTCTCCGACTTGCTGATGGCTTACTTTGGCCTGTCGAAGTTGTAAGGTCTGGCCCACCAATGAAATCCATCAGCCTGCCATTCTGTAAGGGTTAATTCGGCCTACCGAACTGCCATACATACTAAAATATAACAAAACATTAATTTATTACAAAATTATTATCAAACATATAACTTAAATGACGTGAACACATTGATTCCACGTGACCGTCACCTGTCATAATACTTAAAAATAAAATAGTCAATAACACAAAGTCATATATTACTAAAGAAAATACTTAACGTTGTTATCCATTTGACATAATCCGTTATATGGAAATTGGCGGGTGTAACACATAGCATTACAAAATTTGAAAATGAAATATTGTAGCCCTACAGTACAACTCACCACTTGGTTTGCCTTGGCAGGGCATTATACTCTATAGGTTGAGAAAAGTAAATCCCCCCCACCAAAACTGCCTTTTTCTTTGAAAGAAAAATTACTAGTTTTTTTTTTTTTTTTTTTTTTGAATTGGAAAAGTAACCAGTTAGGTTCGAAGAGAGATGAGTTTGTTCAACCAGATAAGAAAAGAAAATGCTGAAGGGTGGCTTCCATAAAGGAAGAAGAAAAACATGAAAGAAAAAAATATGTATATACGTTTGATGAGAGATATCATGAAGAGAGAAAGTAAGACTTTTGTGTTCAAGGGCGGGTGGTGGTAGTACTGGGAATGGTGTCAGTGTAGTTGAGAGCCCGAATTGCTGTCTGAATATAGTAACGAAGTGCTCCAACGACCGGACCAAGCGGATATGCGGCGATTGCTTCTTTGACGTCGTCCTTCGCAGATGGAACTGGCTTTGATGGATCCTCATCACATGCCTTTTCTTTGTTCGAGGTATCCGCTTGGATCCTCATAAATTGTTGTAACTTAGATTTCAGCATCTCAAGTAAAGAACTAGGCTTATCAATCTCAACATCCTCGAGCAGAGTTTTGAGCATCAAGCAGCTTCCTCTTAGCATCTTCCAGCTCGCTCTGTCAGCCATCACTCTTGCTTCTTTCCATAACCTTTGCAGTCTTCACACAGTTTTCCTCAATAATCACTTCCTCCCTCTCAATCGCCACGGCTGAACCCGTTTGGGTCACGGTAGTGTTAGAGGATTCGCTTCAAATGGCGGTTTCCCCACAACACCAGTGCTGCATTGCATATGCGCACCACCATTGGTTTCTTTGGCAACCTAGTTGGAACTATTAAGGTCCAACTGCTATAATGTAAAACAAAAGTTTGATACAATGTAAAGCTCTTGTATATTACGGTGTTTTAGTTTCAACTTATAATTCTAGCTATATTCTCAAAACTCTTTAATTATATATGTGATCATCAATTCATCAAAATAACCAGAACTATAATTCAAAACATATATAGACGCACACCTGTGGGTGTAAGTGACTTGAAGAACATCCGACCACTTTCGACTAAACTTCACGGAGAAGAAGATCCACTATGACCTTGCGTACCTCTTTGTTGTTGAGATCGTCAAAGAAAATAATTACAAATCCGTCGTCGTTCTTGGGTTGTGGATGGTTTCCACAGACACACTCTCGATTGTCGATTCGCCATCGACCAGTGTGACGGTCAGCGTCAAGTACTTCTCAACAACAACGGTAAGAAGACCAGCCAAGCACTGAGAAAATGCAACGCTCAAGTTGTTCTGGTTTTGAACATCTGAGAAGGTTCCTCCATTGCTCTTATTTGCCGCCTCATGTGCTACTTATATAATAATCATATTTATCGATTTTAAGGCAGATGAATTATTTAGTTTTAAAGTTATACAACTGATCTTGCAATTAATACTATATACGACAGTTGAGGCTTAAGGATAGTTGAACAACCTTGGCAGCTTTACACCTGTTTTCCGCACCGTCGGACATAAGCATTATGCACCCACACGTCCGTCGTTAATACGGCGGTCTTGGAGAACTTTCAAGGCGCCGTTCTAAGGCCAACGGCAATGCTTGTGTTACCTTTGGCAACTAAAGCAAGCATTGACCTCCTCAATAATCTGGGATTGCGAACCTTCAGTTATCTGGCGCAATGGGAAAAACTTCTTGGAGTTGTCGGCGAATGTAACGACCGGCAAACGATCAATGGAGCTGAGTTTTTTAATGAGGAATTGCTTTGCAATTTTCAATTTCTCTAACTTGCCTTCGTCCCCCATGCTTCCGCTGACATCAATGGCGGTGACAAGATCAACTCCAGGTCTCTGTCTTTGCTGTCCCCTGACCCAGTTATCTCTAACAAAACCTTAAAATTGGTTTCTTCAAGTGGTGCCTCTGGCTTGTTGATCACTGTCACCTGTGTTTTTCCCACTGGGAAATGTGGAAGCTTTCCCGCCCCTGAATTATTATTATTATTATTATATATAAATTGTTAGACAGAGACATATTTTATATATATTCAAAAAATTCATTTTAGCGATTAAACAAGACAAAATTATTTTTCACAAAACTATCCCATAGGCAAATCTTATGCTGTTATCGTAATTAAAACCGTAAAAGTACCAAGAATAATATTATATATCTATTGCAAATTGGATGCCCTGATTCTATTGAGAACGAAAAATATGTTAATAAAAAATAAATAAAAACATACAAAATGTATAGTAGTTTGCCTTCGATGTGAGAGTTATATTCACTTTTAGCCACCGTAGAATAATGCAATATGATAATGAAAAAGTTTATAAGAGAAAATTACACTCTCTCTGAAGAATTTTTTTCCAAACTCTATCTCTCAATTTTTGAGAAAATACTGTACAAGGGAAAAAAAAACTTCAACCTATCTATTTATTAGTTTAGAAACGAATAGGTAATAGCCACAAAAAAACGTAAAACATGAACTCTAAGATGCCAACAAGTGCGGTTGCGTGAGATTTGCCTTGCACTACAATTTTCATAGTGCTCCGCATGCGGCCACATGCCTTCTTCTCCACTGGGATGTGTAGCCTCTGTCCTTCCTCGTAGCCTCACAAGCTCTTCCGTCGCGGCCACATGATCCCTAAGATCCTCTGCATGGAATGATATTCTGAAAGGCTTTAAATTTGAGTTTAAAACATTGATTGTAAAGGAACCAAAAAACAAGAATATCAGCCTCCTCATTCCTCTTGTCAATAAGCCAATCGAACTCTAGAGTGGCTATAAACCTCAAAGACCAAAACCCTTCCCATTTTCTGAGGCGTGACAGTTTCCACGGCAGATGCAAGCAATATTGGTGTTGAGGTGAATCCAATGGTAAACCGTTCTGTTCCTCCACATCTCTGGGACACATCCAGAGACCGGCCATGGAGATGGGCCAGGAGGAAGAGTCGGGGAATGCTTGTTTTTTAAGGAGTAGTTCTTGAACAACTTGAGGTGGACAACATAAATAAATATTATGGAAAGGGAGAATAATTATGAAAGTGGTTGAATATACAATGAGGAGAAGTAGACAACATGACTAGAGAAATTCTGGTAGAAGTCATTAATACTCGTAATTAATACTCTACTATTCAAGAAGCCTTCCATTATTGATGATCAATATGAGGTATATAAGTCATTAATATTGGTAATTAATGCTCTATTATTCAAGAAGCCTTCCATTATTGATGATCAATATGAGGTATATTATTGCAACTACTTGGTGCACTTAGTGATATGGATGATAGCATTTATATCACCTGTCTAATTTTTCTTTAATCAAACCTTGCCTAACTAATCACGCCAGTGTCAGAGCCATTTTTTTGTTGGGGGTTAATATTAAGAAACTAAACAATCAACTTGTTATATATTCAAATTTGTTGGGGGTCTTCGTGTAATTTTTAATATATTATATATGTTGGTTTATATATATATACAGACACAGGGGAAACAAATTAAGAGGGGCTGCCAACGCATTAGCTCTGTCCATGAATCACACATGCCATGTGGTTATAAAATTTTGAATTTTTGAGGCGCCTTTCTGTAAGACTTTTCCTTTTAGCCTTTAAACAAGGCGATCAGATAAATAGCACCGAAAGATTGTGTATATATATGGGACTTGGCTTTGTTTCTTCGTCTTGCAAATATAATACCCCTGGCGGTGGTGCTTTTGACCGACTATGCAGCTTTTTTCCTTTGGGTGCATTTGACACGGCAGATTCGGACTAAAATTAGGATAAATATAATCCTACTTTTATGTTTGTGCAAAATATTAAACGGATAAGTTATCTGTTGACCAAAATTTTATCCCAATTTGTGGTTATTCCACCAAAAACCACGAATTGAAAATCCTGTGTACTTTGGATTACAAAATTTCTCCCGTTGTGTATTGATAATTGCCTTAACCCGTTGAACCTCTCAACCCTTTGCCCCCTTCGCCATTACGGAAGCCACTTCCGCCCCATTGCCGCAGCCCTTCACCCCTATATTGCTGTCACGAAAGCTCACCCACTGCCGCCTAGAGGTCTGTCACCCCTTTTTACGGCGAGATCTGCCAAGTGCCTTCCCAGAGGGGTTATTGCCTCCACTCGGTACCATCAATCCCGAATCCCTGTTGGTCCCAGTTCTTTGTAGATTACCGCCCATGCACCTTCCAGCTCTGCCCACACCAACGAACCCATCCTCATGTCACCACTTTCCGACGCATTTCCACAACCAACATCCTCTACCACCACTGTGACAACCCTCACTACGTGGCTGTCACTTAAACTTAACTTGGTCGTAACTTTAACATACTTAAGAATAAAGTACAAAAATTACGGAATAATTTTTTTTTAAATGGATTCTTACTATCGAATCCTTAGCATAAAACTTTAGAAAGAATAATAACTGTTTCCTAAAACTTAGTAATAAATGAATTCTTGATAATAAAGAATTCTCAACGTGTAACTTTAAAAGATATAATAATCATTTTTTAAAACTTAATTTTATAACTTAACAACATACATAAATTTCTTAAACATGATAATAACGTAATAATAATCATTACGTTTTAACTCAATTATAATTTATAAATCATGATCATTTACATAACTCATAACATTTATTTCTTGAAGCATAACTATAGTAATTTCCTTGAACTTTTCTTTTTAAACATAAAGATAATAATTTAGCAACTATTACTTTAAAGACATTTCTTAATTTAAATAAAACTATTTTCAAAACAACTTTAAATTAAATATGAGATAAAAACCTCATTTATATGTTCTTTAAAACTTTCTTAAAAATCATTATATATCTTACTTATAATTTAACATCTTAAACATCACATATGATATCTTAAAACTTAATCTTTTCAGAACTTATCATAATAATAATTACTTGAAACTCGTTTACTTGAATCATCATAATAATAATAATATCTGAAGCATAATCATTTAGACTTTCATAAAAGTAATTTCCTAAAAACATATTCA
>CAMOHE010054016.1:0-23239 GCA_946598075.1 Artocarpus hirsutus
TTCCATTGGTAACTAAAACAAGTCACACAACACACAACACAAAATCTGTCAGCAATAACAAATCAATGAGCAGCCCTTACTAACATTCATTCAATAAATTATCTACATCCTAAAATAAGTTCATAAGAATATTACATATAATAGACACTTAAAAATTACAACATAGCCAAAAATTACCTTTAAATAAATTCAAACCATCCCAAAATGTGCATTAGACGACAGGAACAAAATAACTTTCAACATATTAGGCAATGAGTTGCATGAAATCATCATATTCCAATAATTAAAATAAAGCTACTATGACCCTAAAATTCATATGACAATTTATTAACATGTAACTACAAAAGCACAAAAGGTTTCATCACCAATTAAATTCATTTAATCATACAAAAACATTATACAATAAAAGTCCAACAATTCACTGATAAAACAGTCTCAAAACCTAGTCTTAATAAAAATTCCATAACACATGCGATATTCATCATTTCTCCGTGAGACTTTCCAATTCAATGCTTAATATACACATGAATATATCTGCCAAATTTTGTACAAAATAACATTCATTTGCGCCTAGAACAAAGGCCACATTTTTATAAAATGTTATTGATCAGCACAATTCAGCTATGAGTGGCAGAGAAAAGAAAATTTATATCTCAGCGTAAAAAAATCCAATTAGCATGAAATTTTGAGGGATAACATGTAACATATATATGAATAACATATTAAAATTTCAGAGCAAACTGAAATTCCTAGACAAAGTTATAGCAATCGGATTAGATGAGGAAAATACATTTCAAAAATACCGAGAACGAGTTCTTACCTTAAAATAAATTCTTCTCAATTCCCCTTCGAATTCTCCCAAAGAAAACCCACTATTTCTTTCTATTGTTTGTAGAAGAATAATAGAGAAAAGAAGGAGAAGAAAATGTGGAGAAGAAAGAGAAAGAGAAAGTGTTTCTGAAAAAATTTTAGAGAGAGAAAAAAAGAGAGTGATAAAGATAGTTTACGTGAAAATGCCAGTAACATAAAAGAGAAATCTCATCTTCTCTATAATTATCAGAAAATTTCCTAACTAGAATCGTGGAGAATGGAGAGAAATAGGGGAAAGTCAACAAATTGTTCTTGCTTACCATATTTCACAATTTCAAAATAGGAAAATCCTCATCAAACTTCAAAAAGTCAAATATTCTATTACCTAAATAAGGATTAAGGCCAAAAATATACTAATCAATCAAAATTAATCATTCCATCATATCGAATCATCAATAATCATCATTGACACAACTTTTCAAAAATTTCTGCTTATTGCTCGTCAGCAGTCTTCGGCCTGCCGATTGCTCAGTTCAGCCTACCAAAGGCATGAGGTCCAACCTGCCGATTAAATTCATCGACTTACCATTTCGTGAGGGACAATTCGCTTGTCGAACTTGGAGGATCGGCCTGCCGAACTGTTATATATACTAGAATATAACAAAACATTAATTTATTAATAAATAATTATCAAGCATACATCGTAAATGACACAAACACCTTGAGTACACCAATTTCACGTAATTGTCACCTGTCGTAATACTCAAATAAGATAGTCAGTAACATTATATCATATATCAATAAGAAAAATACTTAACATCGTTACTCATTTAATATAATCCGTTACATGAAAATTTGGCAGGTGTTACAATTCTCCCCACCTTATAAGAGTTTCGTCCTTGAAACTTAGAATAATTGTGGATACTTTGATCTCATGTCATCTTCATGTTCCCATGTAGCTTCTTTCACTTGGTGATTTTGCCATAAAACCTTGACCAATGGAATTTCTTTACTTCTCAAGGTCTTAGTTTTCCGATCTAGAATCTCTACTGGCTTTTCTTCATAACTGAAGTCATCTCGTATCTCTATCCCTTTTGGCTTAATCACGTGCATAGGATCTGGGACATATTTCTTGAGCATCTAAACATGGAACACATCGTGCATTGCTGACATTTCTGATGGCAATCTCAATTGATAAGCTACTTTGCCTATCTACTTCACAATTTTATAGGGTCCGATAAATCTTAGGCTCAACTTGCCTTTCTTCCTAAACCTCATAACTCCTTTCATTGGTGCAACCTTTAAGAACACAAATTCACCTACGGCGAATTCTAAGGGTCTTCTTCTTTTATCAGTATAACTCTTCTGATGGCTTTGAGTAGCCTCTACTCTCCTTCTTATCAACTCTATCATCTTAGAGGTTTTGTTGATAAAATCAGTCTTTTCATCATCAATGCTTTCCATCAACTTCTTTTCACCAGCTTCATGCCAACATATAGGCGACCTGCATTTCCGCCCATACGGGGCCTCATAAGGTGCCATCCCAATTGTGGCCTGGTAGCTGTTGTTGTAAACGAATTTCGTTAATAGTAACATTTTACACCAACTGGTCTTGAAGTCGAGAGTACAAGCCCGAAGCATATCCTCTAAAATCAAGTTCGTCCTATATGTTTGGCCGTCTGAATGAGGATGAAAAGCCATACTGAAGTGTAACTTGGTCCCCATCGTAGTCTTTACACTTTTCCAGAACTGGGATGTGAACCTGCCACTACGATCGAAGATGATAGACTTAGGGATTTCATGCAGTCGTATAATCTCCTTGACATAGAGTTCTGCTAACTGCTCCATAAAGTAAGTGATCTTGATAGGAATAAAATATGTCGTCTATGTCAATTGATCAACAATGACCCAAATAGCATCATAACCATTCATAGTCCTGGGAAAACCGGTAATGAAATCCATTGCAATATCTTCCCATTTCCACTCTGGTATCTAAATTGACTGTAAATCACCGCTAGGTCTCTAGTGTTCAGTTTTAACTTGCTGACATGTCAAGCATTTCTTCACATACATAGCAACATCACGTTTCATTCCAAACCATCAAAAACTTTCCCTTAGATCATTGTACATTTTTGTTGCACCTAGTTAAATTGAATAAGGAGTATCATGTATTTCCGCTAAGATCCTTTCCCTTAAACCATCAACATTGGGAACACATAAGCGGTCCTTGAGGTATATAGTTTACGTGAAAATGCCAGTAGTGTAAAAGAGAAATCTCATCTTCTCTATAATTATTAGAAAATTTCCTGACTAGAACCGTGGAGAATGGAGAGAAATAGGGGAAAGTCAACAAATTGTTTTTACTTACCATATTTCACAATTTCAAAATAGGAAAATCCTCATCAATCTTCAAAAAGTCAAATATTCTATTACCTAAAATAAGGATTAAGGCCAAAAATATGCTAATCAATCAGAATTAATCATTCCATCATATCTAATCATCAATAATCATCATTGTCACAACTTTTGAAAAATTTCTACTAATTGCTCGTCAGTAGTCTTTGGCCTACCGACTGCTCAGTTTGGCCTGCTGGTTAAATTCATCGGCCTGCCATTTTGTGAAGGACAATTCGGCCTGCCAAACTGCTATATATACTAAAATATAACAAAACATTAATTTATTAATAAATAATTATCAAGCATACATCGTAAATGACACAAACACCTTGAGCACACCAATTCCACGTGACTATCACCTATCGTAATACTCAAATAAGATAGTCAATAACATTATATCATATATCAATAAAGAAAATGCTTAACGTCATTACTCATTTAATATAATACGTTACATGAAAATTTGGCGGGTGTTACAAAGGCCACCCCCGAGCCATTAGATCCCATTTTGGGGGTCAAGGATGCACAACAAGGGCCAAACAAGTGCATGACCCAGTTGCCTAAGAACTAACTAACACTGTTCGGATACTCACCAAGCAACTCACACAGCAGGCACAGTGCCAGGAGACTCCTGGCCTCCTTTCCCCAACCTCGGCTGACCAGACTGGGGGTCAAGCACCGCCGACCTTAGTGAAGCTGACTCCAAGCGCTCCAAAAGATCCACACATGGCGTCTCGGCTACGGGAGACCAGTATGACTAGTTGATGAGCTGTGTTGCAGAGAGACAGACACGATGGTTGGGCTATAGATACCGCCGTAGTAAGTTTTCGTTGCTTAAAGAAAAAGTTTTTTACTATTTGAAATAGTATTTTAAAAGTTTTAAGAAAGTAAATGTTTGAGGAAATGTTTTATAAGAAATGTTTTAAGAAAAACATTTTAAAAGATATGTTTTACAAAATGTTTTGAATAATTATATAAAGTTAAGTTTTAAGATATATTTTAGTTTACGTTGCAACAGATGTTGCAACAAATTCAAGTTTATTTTAAGTATGTTTTAATAAAAAAGAAAAAAAAATTACTAAAGAGATGTCTTATAAGAAAACTAGTTTGAAAATGTTTTTGATTCGAAGCTTTATCTTATCAAAGATTTTAAATAACCGCAAAGTTATGTTTGAAACTCATTTTTAATTTGTATTGCAAAAAAAGTCGCAACAGTTTCAAGTGTGTTTTAAAGTATGTTATTAAGAAATAAAAAAATTACTTACTATTTTTCTAACTAGAAAGGAAGATTAATTTAAAGAAATAATGTTTAAGCAAGTTAAATAACGGACTGAAAATGTGGGTCGTTAATTCGCCCAAACTGTCCAATCCAAACTAAACCGAACTAAACCGGTGGTTTTTTTTTTTTTTTTTAATTTTGGACGATTTGGGTGGTTTTTTGCATAAATATTGTTGGTGGTTTGGTAAGTCGCTTGAATTTCTAAATCGCTCAAACCGCCCACCTAAAATGCTCACCAAACTGCCTACTAAGCCGCCATATTATAAAATTTTTATTTTTAAAATATTTATCACATAAGAATTTTTATTATTTTTTATTAGTCATTACAAGAAGTTCTACTCATATAAGATACACCTTTCTATAATCTATAATTACACTTCTTCTAATTACTCATCATTAGTATTTAGAAAAACAAAATCAAATTACAGAACCAATATATACAACTAAAACTAATTCATGGAATGTAACTTTAGCCTCCCCTGATCCAATGACCAATGTCTGCTCTTAGCACCGCCACTGGCCTACTTGCCATGCCATCACTATCACGTCGTCTCTCTTACCCACAGGCCCAACTCACCATAGTGTCGATTAAAGATATTAGTAGATGAGAGGTTTAATGACACCATTGGAAAGCTTTAATTCAAGTTTAAAATTTAATTGTGTTGTTGTATGTTATTTAGTTATATTTTTTACTTAGTTTGGTTTTTGGTTTGTATTAACACTTTAAAAGGTAAACTTTTAGGCATTTTTATAATTTTTGTTAAATATTAAAAAAATAATCTTAAGCACAAACCACCTAAACCAAACTACCCAAACTGCTCGTGAATGATTTGGTTTTATAAAATATATCAAACTGCTCAAACCATCCAAAAATAAAATCTATAGTATGTTTGGCAATATGAGTTAGAATTATGGTTAGAATCAATTTTGGTTAAAAACACTATAGCATTTGAGAGCTTTACAATTGTAGCAGTTTTTATTTTTTTTATAGCATATGAGAACTTTTCACAGTTAAAGTTAAAACTTTTGAGTTCTAAGTCACTTTATCAAACACCTTGTTAATTTTAATTAGTCAATGGTTTTTAGGAAAAAACTGCCGAAACCGTCCACAAACACTCCTACCTATTATTTATTACAATTAAAAAGTTTTTATAAATGTCATATTTTAAAATTTATTTTTTCTAAATATCATATATATTTATTTATGATACAATTCAATATCTAATGTAAATAATATTGTTATATATACTTATAAAGTGACGTAGATAAACATGACTTTTAAAATCTGAACAGAAGGTAATTTTCTAAAAAAATAGAGGATGTTTGGCTAAGGGTGATGTGAACTACAAACTCAATTATGAACAATATAAAGCTCTCACATGCAACAATAAAAAACAAAAAAATTATTACAGTATAAAACTTATATGTTACAATAAAATTAGTTCCTACCACTAACCAAACACCTAGTTATTTACTACCGTTTGCCTCTTTGATCACCCAAACAGCCCGGTCCTTCTTGCAAGCCGCGCCCATTTGAATTTTGAGAGATTCTCGCAGTAATCTCCCTTTCTTTTCTTTGTTTCTTTTCTTTTCGGCCAACCAGCTCAGTCAGTCAGAGAGAAGAGAGAAGAGAGGAGAGAGAAATGGATTATAATTTGGCAGCGGTGAAGTTGTTGTGCTCGCAACTGAAGGAGGCAAGGCAGACGGAGTCGCAGAAAGGCATGACTATTCTTGGCGGCATCCTCTTCCAGCGTGTATGGGTCCAAGGCGTTCTTGTTTGGTCCTCCCCCGACTCCCAACATTTCATCCTCGACGACGGCACCGGCCTCCTCCATCTCAACCTTCACCTCCCCGACTTCCGTCTCCGCCCTTGGAAAATCGGTTCCTTGGAAACCTTCTCTCCTTTTCAATTTTACGATTTTACCCCCACCCTGCTCTCTCTCTTATTCTATCCATCTCTCTTGCAGGAATGTATGTGATGGTTGTTGGTGGCTACGTCGTCCGTACTGATGAACTTCCCAGCATCAAGGTACCCGTTTAGTAATGCGGTTAAAATTATATTTTGCAGTTTTAATCAAAATTATTATCGCATTTTTTTTTACGAAATTTGAACAAAAAATTAATTAGAACCACAAATCCAATCGAGCTGTTAATTTTTCATGAAAAATCAGGTTCACAAGATTGTAGATCTTTCACAATTTCCAGACCGGGAGGCAATGTGGTATCTGGAAGTGATGGAGGCATACAAACTGTTCTATGAGCCTCTCATTGAGGAATTTATATAATTGTCTGCTCTGCATAGTCTTTATGTTAACGTAAGTGAAGTGACACAAAACAAACTCAAAATTTTCCACATTTTCTTCATGAGTTTTTTGGTTGAAGAATTTAGCAGAATATCTTTTAGAGTTCTTATAATACTATTTAACAGAAGGGACGAACTCAAACTCAGTATTTGAAGGGAATTCAATTGGCCATATAGGGCCTCAAATTGTAATTTTTTTAAAGTGACATTTTTATTTCTCTTACTTCGATTCCTTAAAGCTTCTCTCTCTCTCTCTCTCTCACACACACACACACAAAAGCATCAGCATTCAATGCTTGATGCATCAAACAGAGGAGCTTGTACCACCCTTAAAAGAGCCTTTGAATTATTGTATCTGTGTTGCCAACATGGTTCATGCAAACTTGACTTGGTTCGTATGCTGCTGCTTCCCGATTTGTATGCTTCATATTTGTTGTTCTAAACTTGTGATTCACTGTTGCATGCTTTGTGCTAGCAGCGTGGTTTACATCTTGGGTTGTTGCCTTGCAACCAACTAGCAAGGCTGACTTGCTAGCCGCGAGGACACAGTCGAACTGTCTACATGAGACAAAAATAGTCGGCCTGTGCCACCTTGCCAAGTGCTAAAGCATTTTTGGTCACTTTATTTTGTCACTGCAGAACATAAATGCAGGCAAAAGGGTTAAAGAAAATTCCTCTTAAGCCATTCTACATGGTTGACAGAGTAGGTTCAGCACAACAGAACATAGATGCAGGCAAAAGGGTTGTAGAAAGTTCCTCTTAAGGCAGTTCACATGGTCAAAAAGAGCATAGCTAGAGTTGGTTGATCTATCGCCCAAATTGGTCGTACAGCTTATGTTTTTCCTCTGTTCCGATCAAATTCCAGGTTGCTTTGATTGTGGCTTTCTTAAGGTGACAGATTCACAAGGGGTCTTGTATTGACAGCTCAAACCAAATTCAGTTTGCAAGTGTGTTTGATTGAGACAACTATAATTGAGGCTTTTTGAAGCGTTGCAACAAATAAGAGCAGCAAACAAATAATGGATAAGTTTTTACTCATGCAGTGTGCCTTCTGCAGCAATCCAACAATCTTACACCCACATTGTTCTTTTTGGCCTCATCCGTTGAGAATTTCCTCTGATATAAAGATATCGATTATCCTTCGAAACTATTGCAATTGATGAACTGAAATGTGATTGCTCATTTGAGAAAATTAAAGATAACCCAGGTAGTATCATTATTCAAGAGAAAACTATGTTTTGAGATGGTTTAAACTTTGAGGGTGGAAGGTTGGACTAGATTGAATCATAGATTTAAGATTGGATTGACAAGGACTATAGTGAATCTAACTTGTTGGGTATACATCATATTAGACTAAATTAAATAGAATAAAAATTTATTTTATTTAACATAATTATCAAATTACGACAATAAATGTAATAAAAAAACAGTCAATAAAAAAATTTACAAAACATATAAGGGGTGTTTGGAAGGATGGTGGAAATTATTGGTGAGAATCATTTTTACTATAGTATGTGAGAGCTTTATACTGTAACGGTTTTTTTATTGTTACTGTAACATGTGAGGGCTTTACACTATTTATAACTAAAAAAGTAGTGGAAACCACCTTTGTCAAACACAAGAATAAAAAATTGAAAAGAAAAAATTGAAAAGTGACAAACAAAATAAACTTAAAGCACATATTTAGGCATAAATCAGAGAGTTTCTCTCACATGAATGCAAATTTTGGGTTATTAACGCCAATGACCCTTTAATTCCGTCTATTTAAATGAAAAATAAGAGGTTTAGGGGGCTAAGTGAGGAACTTTGAAAGTTTAGGGGTAGAATGAGAAGCTTTGAAAGTTCAAGAAGAAAAGTGATGATTTTTAAAGTTTAGAGGGCAAAATGAATTGTTTCAAAAGTTCAAGAGATAAAGTGGTTATATTTAAAGTTTAGGAGGTAAAGTAAGAGAGACTCTAAAATATAAGGGCTATTAGTGTTAATAACTTTTTTTTTAATCTTGAAATTCTCAAATCACATATGCATACATAATTCCATTGAATTGTTTTTTAGGAAAAAAAAAAAACAAACATTGAAACCTTGTTGAAACCCACATATAGAACCATAACAAAATAATAAGTCTCCTACTCCTACCATATTTATTCTAGTGACATTCATGTAACAATTTAGTCGTTCAATTTACCAAACACTAAACGTGCATTTGGAATTTCAGTTATAACTGATGTTTTAAGTTTAAGGATTGTAATATATGAGAGCTTTACACTATAACAACTTTTGCTTTGTACTGTAACTAATTACAGCTTTACACTGTTCACAGTTACAACTAATGTGTTGGAATTAAAGTTCCAAACACCCTCTAATATTGCTTTCACCACTGACAACACTTTGAAAATTAACTAAACTACTTTTTTTATGGAATTAACAAAACCACTTTTGATAATGATTATTTTCTTTTTTGTAATTGGTACAGATAGTCCCTAAACTATTTAGTAGGTAATAGTTTGGTCCCCAATTTTTTAATTTTGACAAAATACTTACGTGCAATTTAAATCTTTTCGTCAAATTCTGTTAAGTTTTTAATAAATGTAATGACATAGATAGGGTATTTTAGTAAAATAACGATAAATATATTTTAAAAAGTTGTCGACTAAAAAATTCTCAAAGGAAAAAAAAGGGGGCAATTCAATTGAGAGAGAGAAAGAAAGAGAAAGAGAGAGGAAGAGAAAAAAGGGGCTATTCAATCGAGAGAGAAAAAGGAAGAAGTGTCAAGCGAGGTGGTGGGGTGGGAGGAGGATTAGTTTGTGATGAGGAGGGTTAAGATGGGGAAGGATCATCGCGGATGGCAAAGGCCTATGATAGATAAAACTGACTCGTGGTAGGTGGGGACAATAAGATCTAGTTCGTGGAGCTAAAATCTTGTTTGCAAGGGGATCTGGCTTGTTGTCATTGCTTTCTTCATTCTATGGTTTACGGTAGAAGCAAATACCTTTTAGTCCGGATGTTAGATATAGTGTCCTAAAGAGTAAAATGTTGTAATATGTTTTTGGAGACATTTTATCAATAAAGAGTTTATTTATTATTCATATACCAAATGTTGTCCTCTTTATATTTGTTTCTGTCAAATGTATGATAAGCAAACAAAAGTTTAAGACTGTCGGTCTAAATCTTTAAGAATCGCATATATGATGGTTAGATTATACGGAAGACATGAATCTTAAAGGTGATAGTTTAAATCATAAGATCTGCAATCAAGGAAATAAAATTGGGCGCTTATTCATGCTAAGATTATTATGTTATCTACATCTCTAATGGGAGATAGCTTGTCTTAGTCATCGAGTAGGACTCTACAAGTAAAAACATTAATGCATTATCATAGGCAACGATGTGTTGGATCAGGACGTAAAAGTTAAATTGATTTAGTTAATAACTCCGTTTGTGCAAATCAATTTATTTTAGATAATCATATGTATTGTATCTTAATCCTAAAATGACTAATGAGCTCGTATTCTTGACTTATGTCTTTTGATATACCAAAAAGTGACATCTTGACTTAATAATGATACGCTTACCGGTATGTTGGAGACATGACTCTTGATTCGCATAGACTCGTTATTCATAGATATGGAATCCATAGCTCTTTTGGTAGAGTTAATGATATTCTCTTATATGCATTATCCTGTAATTAAAAGACTGAAGCGCTTCAATATTTGAATACATAGATGTAACCAAATGGTATACTATCTATAGATAGTTAATATTCTAATGGTGTAATAATGGAATGTAACATAAAAATAATCAAGAAGGTAAAATAGAATTTATCTTTAAGCCGATTATGAATATCCAATGGGGATGTAATACATTATGATATGTCATGGACGAGCTTATTGGTTAGCTTATTGAAGCTTTATAATTTTATATAGTTTGAGAGTGCAGCTCTAAGCTTTTAGTAGAATAGCGTTAGAGTTAAAAATTATAAAATATTAATCTGGGTTATTGTATTTTATAATTATAGGAGCTTGAACTATATAAGTCCATTGGGTCCCCTTTGGTAGCTCATTATAAATCCTGTAACGATACGACATGTTTTTCCTACATGTTGGTGACTTATTTTAAATTATTAGATTAGTTGAAATTCGATAAGATTGGATTTAAAAATTCATGTTAGTTTATCGGTTGAATTAATTTTGTAAATTGATTCAAGATAAACAAATTGAATTATTTGGAAAATATTTTATTTTCTATAGGATTATCTCGATATGACTGTTTTAATCAGATAACTTCTCTATTGGTTTATTTGAATTAAAACTGAGGTTTTATCTAAGATTCTCACATAGAAAATAAGATATTCTTGCAGATCAAGATTATTGTAAGTTCAGCTGGCTGATGGGAAACTTCAGCATACTGATGGAATAAGTCCAACGGGCCAATCGTGCGATAATCTGTATACACGTTTAGGCACATTTTTCATCAGAAGCTGATCTGGACTCAAATTTTGAGGCCTAATCTAGTAAGGTTTAACCCCAAATTTGACCACTATAAATAGGAGGTGAGCTTTCTCAGCTATTTAGATCATTTGGGAAGCATAGAGTAAGTACTCTAGTTTGAGAAACTCTAAACTCCATGAGAGCTATTGTTCAACAGCAAGAACCTTAGCTCTAGGTCTTCTCAAGTGGTTAGAAGGAGAGTCACCAGTAGAAGAGCTATACGATGTGTGACCACCCACACTTCAATCATGGATAGAGAATAGTAAAGAAGACTAGTTGGTTAAGGCTTTTCTAGAACATTCTTTTCTACTCGAATTCGAGCCCACTTCCATATACAAAATAGGTTAGTAAGATCTATTATTAATTTATGAATAGGTTAGTAAGATCTATTATTAATTTTTATATTTAGCATATGAAACTGATCTTTTGGAAAACATTTTGATTTAAATATTTAAAATTCCACTGTGTATTCGTTTTCCAACACTGGAGGTGACTGAAATGGCTGTTAGATTATGATAATCATGTTGTTTGTGGGAAGAGTGATAATGGGTTTGAGCTAGTTAGTGGTTTTATAAGCTTTGAGGGGGACTAATTTAAGTCTTTCAACTCTAGTTTGGATGCTTGCTTCTATTGGTGTGTAATATAATTGGAAGTTAATTTGTGTAAATGCTTACTTGGTTTTCTCTTGAATTTGAGAAATTTGAGCTCTGATAGCTTGGGTTTAGAGTGGTCTACATGAGGGTGTCAAAAGGAAGGGTTTCGATCAAGGATGTGGTCTACATGAGGGTGCAAAAAGGAGGGGTTTCGAACAAGAAAAAGATGAGGGATTTGAATACATAGCTTTGGATTGTTTCTGTGTTTATTTTTATTTTTTATTTTTTAGGAGAAGATGGACGAAAGTTGTGGAAAAAGATTATACTTTTCCCAAATTTTATTTTGAATGTGTTACTAGAGTGCATGGGGGCTGTTGCCAGAGGTGGTGTTGGCAGGAGCACAAACAATACTTTGAGAGATTTTTTTTAATTTCATTTTTTTAAATGTTCTAATTTCATTTTTTCTAAAAAAAATGTTTTGAGGATATATTTGTCTTCTCATATAAAAATAAGGTCACATGACAAGTTAAATGCAATAACCTGTTAGAATTTTGACGGAAAGGTTAAAATTGTACCTAATTAAGGAGGTCGAGGGGTGTTTTGACAAAATTAAGTGATCGAGGACTAAATTGTCACTATTAAATAGTTTAGGGACCATCCATGTCAATTAATTTTTTTTCTTTTTTAATCAACTCAGCCAACAGTGAGTTTGTTTTAAAGTATAGTACACGAGCTGTTTGAGATACTTCATGCTTTTACTTTTAAACAATAGAAAGAAAAAGAGAAAATTACACAATATGGCACCTTTTTAACTAATCTAATTTTTATGCCACAAATTCTAAAACTAAAAAAATATATATATACAAATTTTTGATACGCTACAAATTATGATCTAATTCAAACTAAAAAAATAGTTCTTTTTTTTTTTCAATTTTTTCTTTCTCCTCATCTCTCTATTTCTCACCTTCTTTCTCCCATCTGTCTCTTTTCCTCCTTCGATTCTTCCTCTATTATTCTATTTCTCCTTGTCCCAAGAACGACAGCTTTGAGTAACACAAGGTGGATCTCCACGCGACCCATCAGCGGCTATCGAACAATGCCTGAAAGGTCGAGATTCTCGTCTAATCTCTACCAAGATGTAGATGGAGCTGCGTGTTGATAGAGAGGCATTTCTCATAAGGCCGATCTACTCCCCACAATGAAGATCTACTCTATGATATCTCTGATTGGTAGTGCTGCTGGTTGTAGTGGTCCTCGTTCGCCTCCTCGATTCGAGCTCCTAACAGTTTGATTCAATGCAAGGAGAGGCGTGGATCAAACTACATTTCCGTTGAAGTAGTAGATTAGAAACACCATAGCCTAAGTTGTAGATTAAAGACAAAAGATGTCCCTGCTATGATCTTCTTAGTCCTAGTATGCTCCTTGATTTGAGCTTTTGGATCTTCTTGTTGTTGTGTTTATTTATTTTTTCTTTTTTTTTTTATTTTTTCTTGCTGCCAACCGTCGGTGATGCTGCTGGCATTGGTGACGTTTAATGATGTCACCGCTACACCAGAGACGAGACAGCGATGACAAGGAGCGAGAGGGAAAGAGAAAAAGAAAAGAGAGCAAAATTTTCCAATGAGACATGCAACATATTCCGATAGGACACGAAAAATATCCTATAGTTACACACAATATTCTTGGGAGACATACAACATGTCCTAATGAGACATGTATCAAGTTTGTGACCTGAGAACTTTTCACATTTTGTGATATAAATAAAAATTGTCTAAAAAAGTGGCATTTATGTGAATTGTCCAAAATGAAATTTATAAGCTAGGGTTTTTTTATTAATGTTTGGATAGCGGATGGAAAATGATTTTTTTTTTAATTTTAAAAGAGCTTTTAAACCTATTTGGTTAAATAAGTCAGAAGCTCTTATTGATATGAAAAGTATTGCATTTAAGGATATAGATGGAATTTTTAATGTATTAATCTTAAATAAAAGGTCAACAATGTAAATAAAAAAAAGGTTATAATAAATGCTTTTTTCATAAACACTAAAGGTTTGGCTTCTCCTAAAAGTATTTATAAAAGCTAAAAGCACGTTTTATAGATCCATCTAAACATGACATGAAGTAGCTTTAGAATAAAAAACCAAAAGTAGCTTGTTTTTTTTATTGAGTCATTGCAAATATGCTCTTAGATGCCCTTAAAGATGCAATTAAGGATCCATTTGAGATAGACTGTGCTTTTACTTTAAAGTAGTGAAAGAAAAGAAGCATAAGTTAGAGCTTTTAATTAATGTTTAGATAGTGCATGAAAAAGTGCTTTTTGATTTGAAGAAAGCTTTTAAATCTATTTGGTTAAATAAGTCAAAAACCCTAGTTGATATAAAAAGTAGTGTAATTCAATGATATGGATAAAATTTTTAATTTGTTATTCTTAATATATGATCAAAAGTAGAAATAAAAAGGCTTTTCATAAATGCATTTTTTACAAACGCCATTGGCTTGACTTCTCTAATAAGTGCTAATAAAAGCCATGAGCACTTTTCCATAAGTTATCAAAATAGGCTCATAAGCAGTTTTTAGATAGAATAAGCCATAAGTAGCTTAAAATAGAGAAAATTACATGTTATGTCACACTTTTAAAAGTTGTAAAAAGTAATTCTTAAAAGATGGCATTTATGAAAATTTTCCTATAAAATAGACCATTCCGAATGGGCCTTAAGTCATTGCATGTCTTACATCTTACGTTATCAATTAAATTCATTAAGAATTACGAATCAACTTGCCCAAATTAAATTTTAGCTTGCACGTTTAGGGATAATGAGTATGAACTATAAATAACTAGAACTTTAACTATTGCTTGCAGCGAGAGACAACTCTGGCAAGTGCATTATGGTAAGAGGCTTTTAGTTGTCTTGTCCTTGCCTCTTTTCCCCCAATACGATTGGAGAGCTTTTAGTCAAATGATAGTAAACACAGGTGATGCTAAATAACACGGGCTAAAAGAAGGAGGATCTCACGGATGAATCCCACTTTCTATTAATGCTGTCTCTATGTGTGGCTCGTAATCTTTGTAAATGGGTCTTGGATTTCTAAATTGTGTTCGAATTGTATTGATTTGGATTATTTTGATTTAAATTATTTGTTTTAAATTGTTTGATTTGAATTGCTAACTGAAATAACGTTTAAACATGCAGTTAAAATGTTAACTTGGATAGAGAAAAAATTATAATTTGTATTTGAATAGATAGTGAAAAAGTTTTTGATTTACAAATAAATCTAACAAAACCTAATGTTCATGTATATTTAAAAATGAATATGAATTTTGATTTATTCCCTCTTTATTATAAACATAATTAAAAAGGAATTGTCTCAATCGGATATCAAACAAAAAAGTTATAATATTTTCTTTCTCAAGTATAAGAGAAAGAAAAAGTAAATATTACTGCATATGAATTCGAATTTTGTGAATTTTGGGGAGGTAAAACTTAAATTTTTGGACTGGATTTCAAATTCTCAAATTATCCAAATTTTTGCTTTAACCAAACAACTATTTCGGCTATTTGACTATTCTAAAGGGGAATTTTTATAAACTCCATCTTTTAAGATTTACTTTTTAAAAATGTTATACATGTTTATTTGTGACACAACTGATCACATAATATAAATGATAATGTTGTATAGCTTCTTCTAAATGTGGCATAAATAAACACAACTTTTAAAAGTCTAACATAATATGTAAGTTCTCTATTTTGAATCCAAAATTCTACGCCAACCCTCTAAACATTCTAAACCTAACTCATTAGACTTCAAACAAACCTCCAAAATTCATTAAGCTCCACAACTTAGCAAGGCAAATATAAATGGGTAATTTATCTTTTTATACCACATATTTTAAATTACTCAAGTACTATACTTTTGGTTTTTGGTCTTATCAAATGCATACTTTCAAATTAGATTTCATACACAAATTTATACATTTTCATGGTCAACTTTCAATTTTAGCCTAAAAAATTGTTCAAAGTACCATCAAATAGAAAAATAAAAAACTTAAAAAATATAAACTTTAAACGAGGGTCTTGACCTCAAAAAGTCTAGCATACCCTCAAAAAAGGATAATTTGGTCATTTTAAAGGTTAGAAACAATTATTAACCAAGGTAAGTGTCACGAGCCAAAAACAAGGGCCACAGTTAAATAAGAATTAAGGAAAATAAACCAAAATTAAATAAACAAAATTAATTGAAATTTGTCTCAACATGTAAATAACAATAAGAAAAAAAAATTACATCTATACAGAACTTACAAGTCCATAAAGTATAACATAAATACCGAAAACATCAACATCGGGACAAACTGCATAGTACAATTACATACAACAGTTATAGAAATACTGAACCTTAACCAACTTACACTTTATAGCATCATGCGTAGTCTCTCTCACAATTGGTCCAATAAAAACTAGGAATGGATTTTTGAAACAGTAAAACGTGAGCAAAAAGCTCAATAAAATTATTAGTTAAATTACAACGTTCAAACCTTGCACAGATAGATGAAAGAATTATTCACAAGTACACTTACCAAAACTAAAACATATAATTTTACTAAAAATCATAATAATAAATTATTTACTTTTGAAAAGTTTGATTAACAACACCAAAGTGGCCCATACATGACTACAGATTGTGGATTTCATTACAATTTAAAACCGTCGTAGAAAAATTTCACGACAGTTAAAACACCATCGTGAAAATTTCAATCGTGGTACAAAATGGAGTTTCACAACTGTTTTTTACTATCATAGAACAGCAAAATCGACACGAAGGGGGTGTCATGGGTGTGCATCTTCCATGACGGTTTTTCTCAAAAAGGTCGTTGAAGCATGACCTTCCACGATGCTTTTCTATAAAACCGTCATGAAAGCTTATGATTCAATGATGGTTTTTCTAAAAACTGTCGTGAAAAATTGGTATTGCCAAAAAAAATTTCCAAAATTTTTTTATTTCCCACAAAATAGCTAGTCCGTGTGTTTTCCATTTTAACAAGGCCCTGATTGCATACAAAAATTGATGTATATTGAAATTACAAGGTATTTACAAGATCATTTATATTTGAGCTATTTTGAGCAATTATTTATCTACTATCTCTATCTATCTATCTATCTAAAAATCACATATTCACATATTACATATATTCACATCTTCACAAGTTTACAATGTCAATTACACAATTTCACATATTCACATATTTTACATATTTCACATATTCACAAGTGTACAATTTCAATTACACAACTACACAACTTCACATATTCACATATTTCACATATTCACATCTCCACATATTTACAAGTTTACAATTTCAATTACGCAATTTCACATATTCACATAATTACACATATTACACATATTACACATACCTATATAATTTCACATATTACACATATTCATGATTTTACAATTTTAATTACAAAATTTCACATATTAACACATATTCACATATACACAATTTCACATATTCACAAAACAAATAAATTTTGTTGGGGCAAGGTGGAGGGTGGGTGGGGTGAGAGGGGCGAAGGGGACCGAGGGTAGGGCAAGGTGGGGGGTGGGTGGGGCGACAGGGGTGAGGGTGGGGCGTGGATGGCGCGGGGTGGGTGGGCCGGTGTGCGGGGCGGGTGGGGCGAGGGGGGCAAGGGGGGGAAAGGGTGGCGTGGAGTGGGGGGTGGGTGGGGCAAGGGGGCGAGGGGAGGCGAGGGTATGGTGGGGTAGGGGTTGGGAGGGGCGAGGGGGCTTTAACGCCCCCTTACGGACATCATAATAATCGTTACTTCCATTCTTGTTATCATTATTTTTAAGATAAACAATTTAAATTTAAACACAAATTGATAAACATATCCCAAGATCCATGCATACAATTTTTTTTTGAAACAACTTACCAGATTTGCTCCTCTCGCCTCGATTAGCCTAACAAAACACCTATAGTATTCGGCTAATCGATCACTTGTAGAAACGGTTAGTTTACAATACAATCATTTACTAAATTATAGACACACAAAACTTCAAACAATGTCTAAGTCTCTCTAGAAAAATACTTATATATCTAAATATTTTAACCATATCAAAATAAAGAAACATGACGTAGTCCTTAGGTAACCACAATTAAAGAATTATTAAACAATCTCAAAAGTCTATAGGAAAATAAATCAAGTCTTGAATTAACATTAGTGCAGAAAATAAAAATAAAATTAATAATAAAATCATTGTTCAAGTAATTAATTTTTTTTGGCATGATTTCGTTTCCAATCTAACACTCCTAGCGCACACGCCCGTCTCCGTCCTCCACCTATTCTATATGCCTTTTACCTTTGTCTGCAACATGATATAAAAACTAAGTAAGCATAAGCTTATTAAGTACACTTTTCTATCTCACAACATAAAACATTTCATGAACACCTTTCTGAAACATCATATTCGTAACCATCATTAACATAATGGTGCACTTGGCACAGTTTCATATAGAACATATCTTTCATTATTATTATCTATATTAAAAACTTCATTCATTTTATTTTTGGGGGCCCAAGTATTGCACCATAAACATCATCATCGTAGGCGCGCTGTCATGAGAGAAGAGGAGTAGCTAATCTCAAACCAAATATGACAAGTATAACCTTTGGGACATCATAAACATAACATAAACATAGGGTGTGCAACACTTAATTAAGTGATATTATATATAGATATACTTTTAACATACCTCATCATTAAAACATTCATTAAACTTTTTTGTTACAACAAGAGTTTTTATGAGAAAACAACATGTAAAAACAAACTTAAAAATTATCATAAAACATGTCCTTAAAACTTTTTCGTAAACTTTTATCATGTTACAGGTGAGAATGTACTTACTTGACTTTCTTACTTAAACCTCATCTTAGACAACGTCGCCGTGGTCTCGATGTACTCACTTTTTGGTGTGTTCATGTCATACATCTATATACAAATAAAAATAAATTTTATTCTTATAAAATCATCCAAAATCATATGACATTATTCATACTTCCGTCTCAAGAATTACAAAAACACATATACACTTTACTAACTTATAAATATTCATGCAAAAACTGTAATACTAATACCTACGTGACCCTTATGTATTTATAATTCAATAACTCACAATTCACACATAATTAAAGCATGAGACTCTAGAGGGACAAGGCTAACATATAAACATAATATCATGATCTTTCATTGGTCATAAAATTTCCATTTGATAACCATAATAAGTCACGTACTTCATAGCATAAAATCTGCCAACAATAGCTAGGCAGTAAACAATCCTATCTAACATTCATATAATAAAATATCTATTCTACAAAATAATTCCACAAAAATCCCGCATGTAACAGACACCTAAAACTATAACATATCCAAAAATTAGCTTCAAATAAATTTTCAATAATTCAAAACATGTATTAGAATTTAGAGACAAAATAAACCTTAAAAGCATTGAGCAATGAGCAACACATGTTAATCATACTCAAATAATTAAAATAAAATTTCTTTGACCCTAAAATTTTTATGACAACCTATAAACATCTCATACTATCGTTAAAGTTTACCTTGTCATGCAATAATATCGAGAAACACAAAATCACAATTTATGAATTTAGGGCATAATTCCCAAAAGTAGACAGAATGACCTTTATTCACTTAAAAATTCATGATAATTTCATCTTAACTCCAAATCAGCTAAATCTAGTGACATTAGAAACTAGACTCAAAAACAAAGAATTTGATATATTACATGCATATTTTGAAAATAATTTACATAAAGAAAAAGTCCTCAAATTTAGTCTAAATTTCGGGTATGTGTAAAACTACAAAGCTTTTAGGGTCAAATTCGAAAAATCATAACTATTTAAAGAAAACTCGGATTCAAGCGATTCAAAAGCCAAAAGAAAGCTTAAGATGTCTATGAGAAAATATAAGAAAAATATAAACAGAGCAATACAAAATCGAAAATTACTAAAACACGACGGCTGTCAGGTGTTTGTATGAAAGTAGGCTTAAGGCATAAAAAAAAATTCAATATCAACTCATAACCCAATAAAACCTCAATTAAAATTATAAACACATAATTAACATGATACCAATTGATAATAATATATACCCATAAAGATCTACATAACAAAATATAAAAATATATGATATTTCTAATCTAGGGTTTAATGAGAAGTTAATCAAAACAAGCAAATCATCAACTCTTTTCAATCATCAATTTACATGAAATACATACAATAAAAGAATCTATGTGATGATAGTAATAATTCTAAGACTAACACAATACACCAAAACATCAAACAAACATGTTAAATAATTTATATACTTACCAAGATAAATGAAATTAGTAAGATTAGAAATCTTGATGAAGCCAAAGAAAACCAAGCATGAAACCAATCAATGAGGATTACTAACAAGAGGTCTTTATATAGATTTTATGTGGAGACTAAAACCCTAATCCTAATCTAATTCAGTTTTCTTTTTTTTCTTTTTCTTTTTTTTCTTTTCTTTTTTTTTTCACGACAATTGCTGTTTTCTTTCCTTTGGTTTCTTGCATAAAGCATTAACTTACTATATATATATATATATATATAATATAATATATAACTTAATATAATATAATATATTATAATATAACAATAATATTAAGTATGGTTATATATATTATAATATAAAATAATAATATAATATAATAAGTTATCAAGTAAACATTAAAGGTTATATATAATATAATATAATATAAATATAATACATAATTACTTATATACAGCAATGATATTTATTCCCATAACCCCAAAAATATTAATTTTTACATTTTTTTTCCTTTAGACACTTTATATTATCCAATTTCTTAATGCCATTATAATAAAAAATACAACACATGTGTTTATCATGAGATCATTAATATTATAAAAATAAAAAAATATGCAACAACATTCATGTCATCAACAGAAATTTAACTTTAGGGCATACATAACTCTAGAGCATTATAAAGATTATAAATTTAGAGTAAGTTAAAACTCTAAAAAAAAAAAGAGAGAATGAATACTTTAAGCTTATTATCACTTGTGACATGAACATCCTGAGCATATCAATTCTATGTGCTCATCACCTGTCATCATACTCAAAATAAAATAGTTAGTAACATTATATCATAAAGAAATTACTTAACGTCATTATATATCAATCATTAACAGTTTCATGAAAAATGGTAGGTGTTACAAGGGTGAGGGGGGGGCGAGGGTAGGGTGGGGTGGGGTGGGGTGGGGTGGGGCGAGGGGTATAAGGGTGGGGCAGGGTGGGTGGGGCGAGGAGAGCCAGGGTAGGGAGAGCGTGGGGCGTGGGGGACGAGGTGGGGTGAGGGGGGCTAGGGTGGAGCGGGGTAGGGGGGTGGGGCGAGGGGGCCGAGGGTGGGGCAGGGTGCATGGGGTGGGTGGGGCAAGGGTAGGGGGGTGCAAGGGTGGGGCAGCGATGGGTTGGGTGGGGAGGAAGGGAGAGGTGGAGAGGGGGAAGAGGAGAGAGAGAGGGAGGGGGAGCTTACCGGCGGCGAGGAGGCAACGACGGTGGAGAGAGATCTTGAAAGAGAGAGAGAGCGAAAAGGAGCACTTTTAGAGAGAGGGATTCAAAATGGGGAAGTGGGCACGTGTTTTAAAATTTTTAAAGGAGAAAATGAAGCTTCTACAACAGTTTATGCATAAACCATCGTGGAAGCTAAGTGTTCTAAAAATAGCCTTCCACAATGGTTTATTTATAAACCGTCGTGGAAGCTATTTTAAAGCATTATAAATGCTGTAAAAAAGACAACCTTAAAAACAACCTTCCATGACGCTATACTTATAAACCGTCGTGGAAGCTATTTTACAGCATTATAAATGCAAAAATAGCCTTCCACAACCATTTATTTATAAATCGTCATGGAAGCTATTTTATAACATTATAAAAGTTGTTAAAAAAATAGCCTTCTAAGTGGTTAAAAAACAGCCTTCCACGACAGTTTATAAATAACCCTTGTGGAAGCTATTTTACAGCATTAAAAAAAAAAGCCTTCCACGACGGTTTATTTATAAACCGTCATGGAAGCTATTTTATAGCATTTATAATGCAGTAAATGCTGTAAAAAAAAAAAAAAAAAGGCTTCACCTTCCACGATAGCTTCTTTATAAACCATCGTGGAAGCAATTTTACAACATTCAACAGCGTGTGGTAAAAAACAGCCTTTGACATCCATTTCCTATCCCTTTTGCAAGTCCTAAATTAAAATAATAAATAGCAAATATTTAATTAAAATTAATTTCACAAATTATATACATACCCACCTATATATATTCCAATCATAAAACAAAAACATCACCCATTATAAAACAAATTACACATACCCATTATAAAACAAATAAATCATACCCATGATCTACAATACAACAACAATTATTTATCAATTTTGGATTAATTATACAACAAAATCAACAACAATCTATTGACTTCTAACAAAAACTTACAATTTGGAATGAGATTAAGGAGTGTGGAAACGAAGAGGGATGGCAGCAGCTGATTCGGAGGGGTCTGTGTGTAATGACTGAGAAAAATCCTAGAATTAAATAATGTAATTTACATATTTAAATCAAGGATTTTCCTCGAAACATTATGTATGAATTCTGTAAGTAAAGAATTTATGGAATTAATATACGAATATTCCAAAAATTCTATAATGGATTATATAGTTAAGTTAATTAACTATCGAAATTCAATAAATGAATTGATAAATTCAACCGTTACTAAGATGGAAGAATTTATCTATAAAAGACTTGAGAAATTTAACTATGAAAATTTTCAAGTACAATAATAAGTTAGCAGTGTATCGAGAAACACTCTAACGTGAATTAGATCCTTAATTGCCAAATTAGTAAAAAATAGAGCTACGCGAGTAGCCATAACGACAGAAAATATTATGCAGACTCTGATAGTGACACTGTTAAAAACTATGTTATTACAGAGTTTAGATACAAAAAAGTCACATTTAGATTTTTATTAAGTTTAAAATAAATTTTTAGACTTAATGTAGTGAAAAACGATATGCGATTAAACTTTGATCGTTATCGGTTCATACTATGATTACCGTGTCATAGTATTTGGAGAAATAGGAGAGGATTGATCAAGTAATAAGATTTCCTATCAGCTATGTTAATTATTACTGGCAGTATAAAATTTACCTGCTTAAGCTTTTCTTACAAGAAAGGCCAAAGTACCCATAAAATATGCTTCCAATATCATCATTGCACTTTAAATAATCAATTAAGCTTACCTAACCCACCACTCCACTT
>CAMOHE010054016.1:23259-40315 GCA_946598075.1 Artocarpus hirsutus
CCCCCCCCCCCCCCCCCCCCCCCCCCGAGGGGGCTTTAACGCCCCCTTACGTATGTCACAATAATCATTACTTTCATTCTTGTTATCATTATTTTTAAGATAAACCATTTAAATTTGAACACAAATTGATAAACATATCCCAAGATCCATGCATACAAATTTTTTTTTGAAACAACTTACCAGATTTGCTTCTCTCGCCTCGATTAGCCTAACAAAACACCTACAGTATTTGGCTAATTTATGACCTGTAGAAACAGTTAGTTTACAATACAATCATTTACTAAATTATAAACACACAAAACTTCAAACAATGTCTAAGTCTCTCGAGAAAAATACTTACATATCTAAATATTTTAACCATATCAAAATAAAGAAACATGACGTAGTCCTCAAGTAACCACAATTAAAGAATTATTAAACAATATCAAAAGTCTAGAGGAAAATAAATCAAGTCTTGAATTAACATTAGTGCAGAAAATTAATAATAAAATCATTGTTCAAGAAATTTATTTTTTTTTTGGCATGATTCCGTTTTCAAACCAACTCTCCTAGCGCACATGCCCGTTTTTGTCTTCCACCTATTCTATATGCCTTTTACCTTTGTCTGGGATATGATATAAAAACTAAGTTAGCATAAGCTTAGTAAGTATACTTTTCTATCTCACAACATAAAACATTTCATGAACACCTTTATGAAACATCATATTCATAATTATCATTAACATAATGGTGCACTTGGCACAGTTTCATATAGAACATCTCTTTCATTATCATTATCTATATTAAAAACTTCATTCATTTTATCTTTGGGAGCCCAAGTATTGCACCATAAACATCATCATCGTAGGTGTGTTGTCATGAGAAGAGAGGGGTAGCTAATCCCAAACCAAACATGACAAGTACAACCTTTGGGACATCATAAACATAGCATAAACATCGGGTGTGCAACACTTAATTAAGTGATACATATATATAGATATACTTTTAACATACCTCATCGTTAAAACATTCATTAAACTTTCTTGTTGCAACAAGAGTTTTCATGAGAAAACAATGTGTAAAAACAAACTTAAAAATTATCATAAAACATGTTCTTAAAACTTTTTCGTAAACTTTTATCATGTTGCAGGTGAGAATGTACTTACTTGACTTTCTTACTTAAACCTCATTTTAAACAACATCGCCGTGGTCTCGATGTACTCAATTCTTAGTGTGTTCATGTCATACATCTATATACAAGTAAAAATAAATTTCCTTCGTATAAAATCATATAAAACCATATGACATTATCCATACTTCCGTCTCAAGAATTAAAAAACATAGATACACTTTACTAACTTATAAATATTCACACAAAAACTGCAATACTAATACCTGCCTGACCCTTATGTATTCATAATTCAATAACTCAAAATTCACACATAATCAAAGCATGAGACTCTAAAGAAACAAAGCTAACATATAAACATAATATCATGATTTTTCGTTGGTCATAACATTTCCATTTGGTAACCAAAATAAGTCACGCACTTTGTAGCATAAAATCTGCCAACAATAGCTGGGCAGTAAACAATCCTAGCTAACATTCATATAATAAAATATCTATTCTACAAAATAATTCCACAAAAATTCTACATGTAATAGACACCTAAAACTATAACATATCCAAAAATTAGCATCAAATAAATTTTTAGCAATTCAAAACATGCATTAGAATTCAGAAAAAAAATAAACCTTAAACACATAGAGTAATGAGTAACACATGTTCATCATACAAAAATAATTAAAATAAAATTTCTTTGACCCTAAAATTTTTATGACAACCCATAAACATCTCATACTATCATTAAACATCATCTTGTCATGCAATGACATCAAGAAACACAAAATTACAATTTATGAATTTAGGGCATAATTCCCAAAAGTAGACAGAATGACCTTTATTCACTTAAAAATTCATGATAATTTCATCTTAACTCCAAATCAGCTAAGTCTAGTGGCATTAGAAACTAGACTCAAAAACAAAGAATTTGATATATTACATGCATATTTTTACAATAATTTACATAAAGAAAAAGTCCTCAAAATTCAGTCTAAATTTCAGATCTGTGTAAAACTGCATAGCATTTGGGGTCAAATTCAAAAAATCATAACTATTTAAAGAAAATCTGATTCAAGCAATTCAAAATCCAAAAGAAAGCTTAAGATGTCTAGTCTTTTGAGAAAATATAAGAAAAATATAAACAGAGCAATACAAAATCAAAAATTACTAAAACACGACAGCTATCAGGTGTTTGTATAAAAGTAGGCTTAAGGCATAAAAAAAAATTCAATATCAACTCATAACCCAATAAAACCTCAATTAAAATTATAAAAACATAATTAACATGAAACCAATTGATAATAAAATATACCCATAAAGATCTACATAACAAAATATAAAAATATATGATATTTCTAATCTAGGTTTTAATGAAAAGTTAATCAAAACAAGCAAATCATCAACTCTTTTTAATCACCAATTTATATGAAATACATACAATAAAAGAATCTATGTGATGATAGTAATAATTCTAAGACTAACACAATACACCAAAACATCAAACAAATATGTTATATAATTGACACACTTACCAAGATGAATGAAATTAGGAAGATTAGAAATCTTGATGAAGCCAAAGAAAACCAAACATGAAACCAATCAATGAGGATTACTAACAAGAGGTCTTTATATAGATTTTATGTGGAAACTAAAACCCTAATCCCAATCTAATTTAGTTTCCTTTTTTTTCTTTTCTTTTTTTTTCACAACAATTGCCGTTTTCTTTCCTTTGGTTTCTTGCGTAAAGTATTAACTTAATATATATATATATATATATAATATAATATATAACTTAATATAATATAATATATTATAATATAACAATAATATTAAGTATGGTTATATATATTATAATATAAAATAATATAACAATATAATATAATAAGTTATCAAGTAAACATTAAAGGTTATATATAATATAATATAATATAATTATAATACATAATTACTTATATACAGCAATGATATTTACTCCCATAACCCCAAAAATACTAATTTTTACATTTTTTTTTTCCTTTAGACACTTTATCTTGTCCAATTTCTTAATGCCATTATAATAACAAAATGCTACACATGTATTTATCATGAGATCATTAATATTATAAAAATAAAAAAATATGCAACAACATTTATGTCATCATCATAAATTTAACTTTAGGGCATACATAACTCTAAAGCATTATAAAGATTATAAATTTAGAATAAGTTAAAACTCTACAAAAAAAAAAAAAAAGAAGAATGAATACTTTAAGGTTATTATCACTTGTGACATGAACATCCTAAGCATATCAATTCTATGTGATCGTCACCTGCCATCATACTCAAAATAAAATAGTCAGTAACATTATATCATAAAGAAATTACTTAACGTCGTTATATATCAATCATTAACAGTTACATGAAAAATGGAAGTTGTTACAAGGGGGGGTGGGCGCGCTAGGGTAGGGTGGGGTGGGGCAAGGCGGGTGGACCTAGGGTGGGTGGGGCATGGAGGGCGAGGGTGGGGAGTGGGTGGGGAGAAAGGTGCAAGGGTGGGGCGAGGGGGGCCGGGGTAAGGAGAGGGTGGGGCAGGGGGGGCTAGGGTGGAGTGGGGTAGGGGGTGGGTGGGGCAAGGGAGGCGAGGGTGGGGCAGGGTGTGTAAGGTGGGTGGGGCAAGGGTAGGGAGGTGCGAGGGTGGGGCGGCAATGGGTTGGGTGGGGGAGGAAGGGGTTGGTGGGGAGGGGGAAGAGGAGAGAGAGAGGGAGGGGGAGTTTACCGACGGCAAGGAGGTGACGGCGGTGGAGAGAGATCTTGAGAGAGAGAGAGAAAGAGGGAGCGCTTTTAGGGAGAAGGATTCAAAATGGGGAGGTGGGAGCGCGTTTGAAAATTTTTAAAGGAGAAAATGAAGTTTCCACAACGTTTTTATGCATAAACTGTCGTGGAAGCTAAGTGCTGTAAAAACAACCTTCTACAACGGTTTATTTATAAACTGTCGTGGAAGCTATTTTACAGCATTATAAATGCTGTAAAAAAGACAGCCTTCCATGACGCTATATTTATAAACCATCGTGGAAGCTATTTTATAACATTATAAAAGTTGTAAAAAAAATAGCCTTATAAGTGGTTAAAAAACAGCCTTCCATGACAGTATATAAATAACCCATTGTGGAAGCTATTTTACAGCATTAAAAAAAAAAAAGCCTTCCACATTGCCTTCCACGACAGTTTATTTATCAATCGTCATGGAAGCTATTTTATAGCATTTATAATGCAGTAAATGCTATAAAAAAAAAAAAAGTTTCGCCTTACACGATAGCTTCTTTATAAACCATCGTGGAAGCTATTTTACAACATTCAATAGCATGTGGTAAAAAACAGTCTTTGACTTCCATTTTCTATCCCTTTTGCAAGTCCTAAATCGAAATAATAAATAGCAAAAATTCAATTAAAATCAATTTCACAAATTATATACATACCCACCTATATATATTCTAATCATAAAACAAAAACATCACCCATCATAAAACAAATTACTCATACCCATTATAAAACAAATAAATCATACCCATGATCTACAATACAATAATTACAGAATAAACAATAAAATCAACAATTATTTATCGATTTCGGATTAATTATACAACAAAATCAACAACAATTTATTAACTTCTAACAAAAACTTACAACTTGGAATGAGATTAAGGAGTGTGGAAACGAAGGGGGATGGCAGCAGCTGATTTGGAGGGGTCTGTATTTGTATTTGAGAAGTGAATTTCTGAATTATGTCTCATTATTGAGGTGAGAAACAGGTGTTTTAAGTGGCTATCATGACCCTTTTTTAAAAAATCGTCATGGAATGGGATGGAGCTACCACGACGCTTTTTTAAAAAACCATCGTGGTAGGTAAGCCACAACGGTTTTTTAAAAAACCATCGTGGTAGCTCGCGGCCATTCTACGACAGTTTTTGTCTTCGTGGGCATAACTCGCCGCGTTTTTTTCCTCTTACCATGACGGTTTTTGGGAAACGGTCGTGAAATGAAAGTTGTATAATCAAAAATTTGTTGTGGTGATATGAGATTTTGGGACCTACTTCTCAGGATGCCCTTTGCACAACTTGAACTCTAAAGGCTCCGAAGATAAAAGGTTAACCATCTGATAAATCTCATGTTAGATAGCATTTGAAAACAGTCTAAAAATAGAATAGAGCTTGGACAATCTCGACCCGAGATCAAAGTGTCTCTAAGAATCTCAATCCGATGTTTGATTTTATTTCCACAATTCCTTTAGAAATTATATGTTCAAATACCTTGAAAATATTAAAAATACAATTATTTGGACACATAAAATTACTTAAAAATGAATAACTCAAAATCACATAATTTCAAATAACTTGAAAATAAAATAGAAACAATTTATAGAAATCATTTAAGAATAAACTTTGGGCCAAAATAATTTCTAAAGACGATTGCCAAAGAAGGTATAAAAAATATCCTATCTCAGTATTAGCATACCGACACCATTAACTTCAAACTAATGCTAACATCGACGTATATTCCACTACGTTCAAAACCTTTAACATGTGTTTAAAAGTTAAAGTCAATACACAAATAAGTCCCTTTCAAGTTCTATCATGCTAATTTAATTATTAGTGTGTCTCTTCCTGCAAATCAATTATGGAATGAAAAATTGAGATTCTCAAAGTTTTAAAACACGAAAATGGGATCTTTAAAAACATTTTTAAGTTACAAAACAATAAAAAAATCGATCAGGCGCAAATCGGGAGGCTCGACGGTCTCGTAGGATGGTGGCAACATAGCAGTTGCCACTGGCCAGTCGACCGGCCTACAAAAGGGCAGTCGACTGCCACTTGTCAAAATTGGGCAAAGCCTAGTTCATCCTCTTCGCGACCTAATTCGTTCCAAGTCTAGTTTTTCTATTCCAAATCAGTTTCTAATGCAAGAAAATGTCTCAAAACACTTTGTTTAACAACTAAGATCATAGGTAAACATTTTTTTCCCAAAATTTAACCTAAATCCACAACCCACAAATCTTGAAGCAAAGCTTTAAGAGAACAAGAACTAGTTCAAAACCAATATGAATTTTTCAAGGCTTAAAACATGCAGCCGCTAATTCATGAATCCAATATTCTCAGATCATTAAAATCAAAAACAAGGGAAAAATCTTTTAAACAACACATATTTCAACACATAACTCAAAATTATGCTTTTAACACCCTTAAAACAAATATGCATGGCAAGTTTCAAGCCCAAAACATCAAGAACACAATTCAATTCATCATCTTTTCGTAAACTCAGACTTTAATCCAATAATAAGAAGAGAAGGAAAAAAAAAAAAGAAATTAGGTTTTAAAGAGGGAACAACAAACACAATCAAATTTGGTTTAAAATCTCACCTCTCTTTCTCGTTAGATAGTACTAGAAATCTGCTTTCCTCTTGAACCTTCCATTAGTTTGAGAGATAGAAAGAGAGTAAGAAATGAGAAAAAGAGAGAGAGAAATATCTGATGGTGTCTTTGAAGTGGCTTACATATGAAAAGGAATAAAAGGAAACAACTATGGCAACTTTGTAACAATACAGGCAAGCAATGATACAAGGGTAAATTTGACAATGCTGATTAAAACTAACAATTTTAAGCACTTAACGCCATAATTTTTTAAATGGCTTAAAAATAAAAAAAATGCAATATAATTTAAAATAGAAACTAATGACAATCATTTCAAGGGCGCTACAGTAAGGATAAATTTGTGTATTAATCTAATTAAAGGTATATATTTAATAAAATCTAAAATTGAAAGTATAGTTTTTCAATAAACCTAAAACAGATAGTATGAAAAGATAAATATTTTAACATAAATTCAATCGAAACCTTCCCAAAGAAAAAGAGACCGTTAATTTCTGAACTTCAGTTGAAGATAAACGGCCACAAAACTAGTCTTACACAAACACTCTTCACTCATAGTGAAACACATTCAACACCCAATTTAAAGACAACAACATAAACTAACTCAAAAGCAACTGAAACAAAACACAAGACCATAAAAAGTCTTAAACAAACATCCATGGCCAAGAAAAAGGAAAAAAAAAAATTCAGAAAACGTCGGCTAGAGAACTTCTTCTGTAGGGCCACTTGAATGAGCATAAAATCCATCTCTTATTTATGGCTCATCATCACGTCTCCTGGTCTCATTAGCAATACGGGCCTTATCGATCTGTGATAATATTGAAGTCCCCACAGAAAAAGGCAAAAATTTTTAGCATATAAAAAAAAAAGAATACAAAGATACGGCCAATGAAAGTTGAAGAATCAAAATCCAGTGTTTTCATATCAGAATAAACAACCTTGTATTTTATTTTGCCCATTTTTGCTCATCCCTGGAAATTGAAGAATCAAAATACAGTGTTTCCATGTCAGAATAATATTCTTATCGTTTTGTTTTTACATTGTTATTGATGTTATTGTTGTAATCTTGATCTTTCTTTGTATTCTCTGGAAAATATTAGATTGCTAAGGAGCGGAACGACATTTACAACGATTTATGTAGATTCTATTCTGATAATAGAATACATACATTTAATGTCTCTAGCAGTTTATAACAAAGTGGATGGTTGATTAACACCAAAATATTTTAAAAATTAACGAGCGTTTAATTTAAAAATCTTCTTGTATATAGTTTGGGTGGGTAATTTATTTGTAAGTTATAAGGTGAATTTTTATTTTTTTAAAAAACAATAAATTGTAAATTTATATGATTTTTTTTTATAATTTGAAGAAGAGTAATTATATTTACTACTTATTTACTCCTCTCTCCGCCCACAAGCATCTCACCAGAAAGAAAAGGAGAGAATAAACGTTTTTTATTTTTATTTTTTTTCTATGTATTCCGGTCTATTGAATAATCCAACTAAAAAACAGAAATTAAAAAACCTACTCAACCATCCATTAAACAATATTAAACTATTTGTATAAACATATAAAATATTCTATTCGAAATCATATTTCCCCATTAATTTTTTTTTTTCTTTTCTCTCTTCGCATATGCTTTTAACGTGGTACTTCTCGTTTCTAGTTAAAGCACCTAGAATTAATATAAAGATGGACAGAAAAGAAGCAAAGAGAAAAAATAAATAAATAAAGAGTTCATATCAAGGTTAAAGGGAATGAGAGAGGGAGAGATGGAGAAAATGAGAGATGAGAGACAAACTTCCTGTTGAAATTAAAATGTTGATGAAGTAAAGTAGACGAATAAACTCTATCAAATTATTCGTTTTACTCTTTTTGGTTGATTTTTTTTGGGTGCCTTAATGAAGAGATGCTAATATAATTTCGTAATGTCCTTTTTTATTTTTTTTTTGTCACAAAATGAGGTGCATTTATAATTTTTTATTGTGCGAATATAATTTCCCAGAGAAAAAAGAATAACAAACAAAAAAAAAAAATTTAAGGCTGTAAATATTTTTGCAACAACACACATGATAAAATAACTTTTCTTGCTAAATCTTGGTATCTGTTGTAATACAAGCAATCTCGGACACATAAAAAGAAATGGTGAAAAATTTGAGGAACAAAATAAATAAAATAAAATATGAATGACTCCAAAACTATAAAATCATCACGAATTCATTTTTTAAACTTTGTCCCAGATGACAACAACATTATAGATCTATCCACTGATGATTTCTTATCGCAAAGTGCTAGACTTTCAAGCTTATTTTTCATATGCTAAATTATAAGGGATGCATACTCAAGTATTTCAAATTAAAATATGGATATGAAGAAAAAGAAAAAAAAAATGATATCAAAAAGTTTAGGGTTGAATTTTTTTTTAAATATAATTGATAAATGCAAAAAAATTGAATAAGACGTTGGTGTTTTTTTTGAAGAATCTTGTGGCAATTTTATTAAAGGATAAAATTATATATAAAAAATAAAATATTATTTTTAATTAAAGTTTAAAATTAACAAGTCGTATAGACATCATATAGATAATCTGTTTATTACTTTAATTAGATTGGTAACCACGGAGACGTAAGCGTTAAAACTCGCCCTATATATATATATATAAAGCTTGTCTATGAGGTTTACGATCATAATATGGAGTTCAAATAAGTATTACCGCACAAATACAAGACAGATTTTCATGTAGGGTACAGCAATAATCTTCCTTGAGCTCCTCAAAGCATTCCACACACCTATAACAGTGTAGCGATTTTTTACAACGGTTTGTAATTTATTATCACCATATTAACAGGCAAAATAACCACGTCTAAGCAAAAGTAATATATGTGTGTGTATATAGATATAATTAGAGTCTCTAGTCCGACGCTTGATCAATCTCGCATATGTAACTTTTTTCGTTTGAGAATGTAACTCTATTTATTTATTTATGTAACTTTTAAGTTGTTTGTATGTTATACATGTAACATTGTAAGTCACATTTCAACAAATTGAGTGTTATAAGGCCTCATAAATAAAATTACATTTTTTAATGAAAAAAGTTACAAACGTTAAATTGGTCAGATATCGGATTTAAACCAAAACTTATATATATATATATATATATATATACATACATACATTTATATATTGATAAAGTAGTTATTATTTAATGCTACAAAATTTGAGCAAAGAAAAGTGAAAAGAAACAGCAGTTAGTATTCTTCATTCTTGATTCTCATAATTAGTGCCTGGAAATAATGGTGCTAAAGTTGCACAAGTGCACTTAAAAGGCCTATGCATTTAAGAGAACAAGGTGTGAATTTAGTTGTTAGCATCACACAATTGTGAGATCCAGAAATTTATTCCAGACTGTAACTTTTCATTTTCCCTCACATTCATTTTGAGATATACAGGGAAGAATAGCCTAGTGAATTTACTCTGGGAAAAAAAAAAATTTCTTTCCTTAACTGCAAGCTTCGTATTATTGTACAAATTTGACTAAATAACAAAGCCTCATAATGATTATAAATATCTATATATCTAAGTAACGTTAACATGACTATTTCAATTTAAACCTGACTATATATCTAAGAAAAACATTCCAACTGAAATCTATCAGATTAGATATACCTACTCGCCCTCCTATATGGTTTTCTACATTATTTTTCTAGGTTGTTGAAGGGGGAAAACGCGATCTATATTCTCAGGGCATACTTAATAGCAATTAGCGAGAGATTACCTCAGAAAATGGGAATGCACTGGATGCAGTAAATCAAGAAATGCACATCTGAACATGTGTGCCTAGACTATTCTGTCGAGAAATTGGTTAGAAGAGAGAAATCTATTTCTTACCTGTCTTTATTATCATCACAAGCTCGCCCAAGCTCCTCACAAGCACGAACCACCCTGCAACCGTGAATTCCGTGATTCCATAAAAAAGAAATTAAGTTTGGGAGGCGCAATTCAATTCAATATAGTCTAAGTGGGTGTTTGGAAGAGTGGTGGGAACCACTTTTACTGTAACATGTGAAAATTTTTTACTGTATCAAATTTTTTTATTGTTATTGTAGCACGTGAGAACTTTTTACTGTTTATAACTGAGATTGTGGTGGAAACTACAAATGCCAAACACCACCTAAATCTTTAGAAAGGACGAAGTGCAAATCATAGTTCAAGATTAGTATTAAGTATCAGAAAGAGGAAGGCCCGTTTCCCTGGATTGGAAGCTTTATTTGTTTATTAGAGGAATGCAACGTGTTAGGGCGGTGACTGATTTGAGCCGTTAATTTTTGTAGGTCCCGCGGTAGGGCCAAGGGAAGAAATGGCCCACTTTGTTCGCTCGCAGCAAGTGCACATTGTTATGTGTTTATTGAGCCAGAAACAAGGACAAGGTCAACCAAAAAGAAATTAACAATCCAAACTCGTCCTTAGGTGGATATGTCATATTCTAAATCCGTCTTAGGATGAATCTTTTAAAAAAATGACTAGTGTCATGCGTCTGTATGCGGGTCGATTTATTAACTTGAAATATACTCAACGGTTTACTTTCGGTTTCAATGCTTATGGAGTTACATACGTCTGTTTTGTATTAGTTGGTTTTAACCAACTTTTTAGTTAAGAACAATGTAAAGTTATTATATGTTATAGTAAAAACAAAAAAGCTACTTCAGTATAAAACTCTCATATGCTATTAATTAATAAATAAAAATGCTACTAATTAAACGAAACAAATGAAGATATAGATATTTGAATACATGTAGCACGCCAGCTCTTCAATATTTTCTTCAGATTCCTTGGAGTGTGTGCGGCATGTTTCTGAAATAAACATAGGATTATTGCCTTGATCAAGGATGATTTCCAACATTTGAAAGTAGCGGTCCAAAAGACCCCGCTACAAAAAAGAAATATAATTAATAAATACTCTCTTTTAATAACAAAGCACTATTTGTCAACTTCATATAACAAAAAAATTTACCTCCTATTTGGCTCTGTGCTTCCCACCACAATTCCCACTACAAATTCAGTTATGAACAGTGTAAAGCTTTCACATGCTACAATAACAATAAAAAAAAATTGCTACAGTGTAAAGCTCTCACATGCTACAGTAAAAGTGGTTCCCACCACCCTCCAAACACCCTCTTATACTTTTATCAGACAAAAAGGCTGTTTGACAATTAAACTGAAAATACTGCAATATGTGAGAAAAACATTAATAAAAATGTTGTTGAAATTACAAACCGCAATTTAAAACCAAGGTTCTAAGCACACAACAAATGCCGAATAACAAGCGAGCAAGATCTTCAACTACTCAAAAAGCTTCATACGCATTGTGAACTAATGGACAAGAAAAGAAGTTTTGTTCTAGTATATTTGAAAACACAATTGAAACTATATTTTGTAGTTTGAACGAACTTTTGGTTCAAATTTTATAAAAAGAAATACTATAGTAAAAAATGGTTAGAATCACAAATATTGTGGTTCCAACCCGGTTTTCAAACAGGTATAGGTGTATTGCTTCTTGGGCTTCAAACAAACAGATGATGAACAAAAGAAAAAAAAAATAGTAATATGGTTTTTAATAGTTAGTGCTATTTAATTACCACTTCATGCAAAACATGAAGACATGTTCATTCATTTCTATCAACCACAGAACCACAATAAACTGTAAATGGATTTCAAAAAAACTTGTTCAAATTAAACTAGTTCAAGTCGTGCTATTAAAAGGCTTGTTATTACACAGGAAAAAAAAAAAGGAATGCACAGAAAGAGTATAAAAAAGGTAAAAGATAATTAAAAAAAGAGGGAAAAACTAGATTCAGGTACCTCCTCATTAAGGTTTCGAATGAAGAGGTTGAGATGTTGAGCTAGACTCATGCCGAAAGGCAAGGGGGGAAAAGAAATGAAATGGGAATTGAAAGGGAGAGAAGCTGTTGAAGGAGTAATAGTGTGGTGAAGCCTATTTACAGCACTTTGTGAAGGACTGAAGGCCATTGGGTTTGCATATACACGAGGACCACGCTCCATTATGCCTAAAACAAGAGTGACTGGAAATTGCCATCATAACAAAGATGCTCTAAAAACAGGCATTTTGATCTTGTTTTGGCAGCCAGTTTGGGCTTTATGTGGAGAAACCATTACTAGCGGAGGTTGCGAATCCTCTAAAATGCCAAGCGCTATCTCAAGCGCGTATAAACACTCTTCTTTCAAAGTCGAGTGGCCCCTCTCCTTCTCCTAATATTTCTTTCTTTCTTTTTTTCTACTTTTTGGACAAAAGGTGCAAAAAGTGATCCTCTTCCCGAGCTTTTTAACACCATTTCTTTTTGTTTTTAGTATACGTGATATCATGAATGAGTGTTTATGATTAGTATTGAAACTTTTAAATTAAAAATTATAGTGTATGAAAACTCTATGATGTAGCTTTTTTTTTTATTATTGTAGCATAAAATAACGTTATATTAGAGCAACTAAAAGTTTTCATTTGAAATAATTTTACAAGACACCAAATAAAAACATTTATAACTTGTCCCATTTCAACATATAAGCATTTCGGTTACTTAAAATAAAATATTAAATATACGCCATGAAAAGTTGCTTTTTGTAGAAAAAAATTAAGACACCTTTTTTAGTTTTAAGTAAAGAATAGAATGCATTATTTGACTCTTAAATTTTGATATATATCATTTAATTCCTCAATTAAATGTTGTTTGACAAATTGGCACTGGAACTATCTTTTACTCTATTGCTTTGTTTTTTAAGAAATTAAAGAAGGTGACTCGTTTTGGCCATCCCTCTCAATAAATTTTCTCACTTTTAATTTTCAAGAAAATAGTTTCTTTTCACATTTCATTGGCTGTTGCAACGAAGATGAACAATTAGCCATCCACTCTCGGCCCTCCACAAGATCTCCCCATGCGGTAGAGGGGAGATCCCAACCGACGACAACGTGTCTCTCCTTCCTCTTGGATTCTTAACAACAATGGAGGACGTGGAAAGAAGAAGTATAGTTTTTATTTATTGTCATTAGTCATTTCTTTTATTTTGGATTTTTATTCAGTTGCTCAGCTCTTCAATTAAGGTTTGGATTTTACTGATGGAACATCCCATTTTGGGACTTCTTGTTTTTTTTTAAGCCCAGACTGTTAATAGGCTTCATAATCTTGAACTCTCGTGATACACAGCTCTTTTAAGGAAAATTGTAGGAAATATGAAATTTAGAAAACTACTGCTAGCAAATGCCAGATATATTTTAGATATTAATAAATGCCACATTTCAATTCATCTATTCAAATTAAATAATTGTATAGACAAAGATAACCTTAATCTAATACAAGGTTTTTCTAACTCTTTCTCTCTCTTTTCCTCTCTCTCGTCCTCTCTCCTCAGCTGCCACTCTTTCCCTCTTTACTCCCTCGTTCTTCTCTTTCTCCTCGCGCTATAGTCTTCTTCTCTCCTTGCTGTCTTAGTTTTGATCTGTCTTCCTGTAACACCCCAAAGTTAATTAAATAGTATTAGAATGTTAAATGGTGAATTAGTGTGCCATAATGAGTATTTTAAATTTAATTTGAATGTTTTGTGAAAATTTAATAACCTTGCATTATTTTACTCTTTTTAGTGATTTTTAATTATTTTAAATTATTTTTAACTGTTAATTTAATTTTCAATGAAGTAATTTAATTTTTGAAAACAGTGTATTGTTGTACACAGTTTTGTACAACTGTTTTTTCTTTTTCTCTACTTATTTTCCCTCTCTCTCTCTTCCTCTCATTTTCTCACGCTCACCCCTCTCTCCTCTCTCTCTCGTCTCTCTCGGTTCACTCTTTCTCTCTCATTCTCCCTCTAAAATTTTGAAACAAAATTCGTTTTCAAGCTACGGGCTAGGAGATCAAAGGCTCAGAAACAAGATTCAACAACAAAAACAACGTTTTCAAGCTTTGATTCGAGGTTAGTTTTTAAAATTCAAAAGTTTTTCTATTTTTCAAAATTTTCTTGCATTTTGAAATTTTAGAGTTCCTAAGTCTAGAAAAGCTTCGATCTAAGTTAGATGGACTTAGATTAGCTAGAATGTAAACTCAGTTTCACCAAAAAGGGATTAGAATCAAGATTTTTCATTTTTCCTCTATTTTCTCTATTTTTGGATTTTTGTAAAAATCTTGTTTAAAACTTGTTTTAATTCATTAAAAAGCGTTCTATTATGATTTCCTATAGTTTATGATGATTATCCACGCCTGAGAATTGAGAAAACAGGTTAGATTTGAAGATTTGAAATTCGGGAAGCCGAGAACCCGTGCGTGGAAATTTCTGGAATTTCCCAGATCGGCAGGCCGAACTTCGTGTTCGACAGGCCAGATTCATCCGACCGGCAGGCCGAACCTGGAGATGTTCAGCCGACCGGACTTGGACTTCCGACAGGCTGAACTGTGTAGTTCGGCAGGCCGAACCAGGTAAACCGGCAGGCCGACCGAGCAAGGAAAAATTTTGTGATTTTCACCCGTTTTAACTATTTTGAATCCTGATTTAAATATCAACTTTATATAATGATTTTATAAACCTAAATGGCACACTATGACATCATGAGATGATTTAGTATCATAGGATACCTCGGGTTAGATGCTAATGGGCTAAGTTACTATGAATTTAGGATTTGTGCGTGGATCCATGGAGCTAACGTATAGCGGACCGGGATTACGGTGTGGGACACCGGTACGAGTATTGAGGTAGGACTTCTACCCCTTCTTTGATAGCCAGTTTAAAATATTTTGGCCTTAAAGGGATTTTTACGAAAATGTTTTCAAATGATTTATTGGCAAAGGATTTCTATTAACTGTTTTCTGAAACAGTAGATTGAGGTGGATTTCATAATAAACCTCATAATAAATGTAAATGATTATACTTGGTAAAGAAGAGATTTTATGAATCAAAGAGATATATATGTATATATATATATATATTTTAGGGCATGATGCCATATCAGAGATCGGGTTGTGTAGTGAACAACCTTGGAGGCAGGTCCCAAAACCCAGCTGAGCCACTACGGTGGTGAGTTATGTATGGTTTGCCCAAGAAAGGAAAGACGGTATTCTTTTTGGTTGATTTATTTGAATTATTTTTGGAAGATTATATTTTATTAAATTTCTCATTTCATTATCTATTTGTTGATGGTTCCAGTTCGTTTCTACATGTTTATCTGATTTTAAGAAATTTCTTTCAAAGTTAAATAATTTCTAAATATAGTCCTACTGAGCCTTTCGCTCACATTTTTATTTGTTTTAAAATCTTAACCCTAGGTGGATATCAGCATAGGATTGGAAAAGAGTCGGCTGACCGGACTTACGACCAGTAGAAGAATTTGGTAGGTTAAATTACAATTCAAGGCAATGTAAGATTTTAACTTATTCTTTTATTCTGGACTGTGGTTGTATCATATTGTTGTCAGTACCACATGTGTGTGCACAATATGTGGGCCAGTGGGACTCATACGCGTTCCACCCCATATTTAATTATTTTAATGTTATTTCTATTTGCTTAAATATTACGATGATTTATTTTATTTCTTTAACTTATTCTATTCAAACAATTTTCAAATTATCACATTTTTAATTATAAATTTAATTCTAAAACCTTGTTTTTAACTAAATCTTCATCTATTTAACTTAATTAAATCTCCACGTCACCTCCCGTACTCCGGGGCGTGACAGAATGGTATCAGAGCCCAAGGTTATGAACCTTAGGAATTGTGCACACATAGGTACGACAATGGAATACTACTGACAGTCCAAATTTTATTTTCAAAAGTGAGAGAATGGCACCTAGACGTCGCTCGATAGCGGATGTCGAGTTCAGAAACGATGAGGGCATGATGAGGGCTACGTTTGCTGCATTTCAGCAGATGGCAGCAAAGGCAAGACCTGATGATTACGAGGCTGGTCGCCGGCATACGTACTTTAAGGAGTTTCGACGTGCGTCAGTACCGACTTTTGATGGAACTGGGGACCCGCAGGTGGCAGAATATTGGCTAGATTCGATTGTGAAGCATTTGGATACGCTTGGTGTGCCAGCGGAGTATCGCGTGGAATTCGCAGCATATAAGCTTGAAGGAGGCGCTAATACCTGGTGGAAACAAGCAAAGCGTCTGGAAAACAACGGCGATATTGATTGGGACAGGTTCGAGGAGTTGTTTTATGACAGGTATTTTTTGCAGGGATACAGGGACCAAAAGGCGGCGGAGTTCTATAGACTGCAGCAGGGTGACATGTCAGTTCGGGAGTATGAGGCAAAGTTTAATGAATTGTCCAGGTTTGCTCCCTCAGCAGTGGCATCGGAGCGTGAAAGATGTATCAAGTTTCAGGAAGGACTAAAGGCTCCTATTCGACGACAGATAGTTGCCCTACGGCTTAGGAGTTTTGGAGAGCTTGTGTCATTAGCAATATCAGTGGAGAATGATTATGCACAGTATTGTGAGAATCGAGCTAAGGCATCAGGAGGACCACAGAGGAGCGGCAGGAGGAGCGTCAGCAGT